>PVJS01014789.1:0-39827 GCA_004027185.1 Glis glis | reverse complement strand
GGGGAGGCCCTCTGCTCCTGGAATACTAGGGGCGCCTGGGGGGATGGGGAGGCCCTCTGCTCCTGGAATACTAGGGGCGCCTGGGGGGACGGGGAGGCCCTCTGCTCTTGGAATACTAGGGGTGCCTGGGGGACGGGCAGGCCCTCTGCTCCTGGAATAGTGTTTAGACACGCACATCTCTCGGTGATTTAATAGGAAAGAATGAGAGGGGCAGGTATGGAAACGTGGGGCATTCTCTGAGTGGTTGTGGTAGCAAGCCTATGAGCTGGTGCAGGCACAGCCCAGGGCAGCGTTTTGCCAGGTGATGGGAGTAACTGGGAGGCTCACCGCAGGTGTTGGCATGGTGGAGAGATGGGTGTTGTCCAGGGCCTGCAGTCTCTGCGGTGACTCTCCCTCAGTGCTGGGAGAGCTGGGGTCGGCACGCCACAATTGATGTGCAGAGCTGCTTCCGCTCTCCCGTGTGTCCCTGGGTCCGGAGGAGTGGGCCAGCAGAGGATGGGGACTCCTGGTGACCTTCTAGACCAAAGGGAAGGGAAGGAAGTCGTGGGCATGTACCTGTGTCCTGGGGAGATTGCTCGCTTTTCAGTCAGGTACGTTGTGAAGGTGGCTCGTCTTCCTGGGGGCTCAGGTGGCCCTGGCGGCCGCCCCCTCCTGGGTGCCTGTTGTCCCCACATCCTGGCGGTGCTAAGCCTCGCAGGGTGGTGGGAACTCCCAGGACCACTGCTTGGCTCACAGGAGGCCTTAGTTTCTCCCTTGTCAAAGTAGATTTACTGCCATTTTGTTCTCCTATGTCTTTAAGATAACGTGTAAAGCAAGGAAAGACCTTTTTACACGTGGGAGAACCTCTGTGGTCACATGACGGACAGTGATGCAACTCTGACAGTCCTGGATAGCCTGCACTTGGTCAGTATGTGTGCCGAGTGCTCCTAGGCCCAAGACAAGGCAGCGGACAGCACAGGCCAGAGGCCTTGCTCCTGGGGGCAGCAGCCTCCCGCATAGGGGAGGCGAAGGACAAGTAGCATTTGTGTGTCTTTGATGGAGAAGAAGTCGGGTGCTGGGGAGGGGCTCGTGGTTTAAACCAGTGGCCAGGTAGGGCTTCACTAATGGAGTAGCTGGTGGAGAGTTGAAGGAGGGAGTGACAAGTCAGGCTGACATACGAGCAAGAGCATCCCCTGCCGAGGGAACGAGGGAACGGGGCTCCAGGAGCAGAAGGAAGCCAGCAAGCGGAGTGTAGTAGGGGAGGGTGCCGGGCTCCGCGCCAGCCAGGCAGCAGGGTACGAAACAGATCCAGGGAAGGACAGGGTGACAGGTGCCGTTCAGGGTGTGGAGCCGATCTGGCCATGTCCCCAGGACTGTCTTCTGTGGGTCACCGGGGATGCACTGTGCAGAGGCGTGGAGACTTCACAGTAGCTCTGGGCAAAAGCAAGGGTGGTGCTGACCAGGAAGGCAGCCGCAGTCAGTCAGTCGATGGACACATTCTGAGCTGAGCGAAGTAGATTGGCTGATGATGGCTTAGGTCCTTGAGTAAAAGGGGGAAACTGAGGCTGACTCCCAGGTCGGTTGGTTCTCTTGTGAGCGGGTGGAAGACCTGAGGTGCCTGTTGGATGCCCCCTGGGATGGGGTCAGGAACTGTGTTCAGCAGCAGAGCACCAGGGAGACCAGGCATGCAGGTAGAGTGAGACCAGCAGACAGGGAGGGCCCGATGGGAGGGGAGGACAGGCAAAGACTGACCTCGGGAGACCCAGTGAAGAGGAGCCGCCCAAAGGGAACATCGGGTCCTGCTGAGAAGGTGGACCAAACACTAGACATGGCCCTGTGCCAGTCATGGATGGGGACAGGAGAAGGTTGCTGAGGCTGCAGGGACAGCGGGGTGGAGGCCAGCAGCTGGAGAGAAGTCTCAGTCCTTGTTCTGCTCAGCACCCACCTGCCCAGCCACCCTCGGGCCCGCAGAGGTCGGCTGAGCAGGGCATCACCCCCAAGCATCGCCGCGGAGCATGGGTGGCGTCCTGCCTGAAGCAGGTGAGGTTGACACCTGACCGTGGTGGCCCGCGTCCCTCCCACAGAGTGGCCACCATCCTCCTGGCCCTTCTCCTGGTGTTCTTCTGGGATTTGTGCTCCACTGCACTACAAGTCCTGAGGGCCAGCAGTGGGAAGGAGACTGTGCGCTGCAGGAAACTGAGGCCGCAGCTGCAGACCGCGAGGTCAGTGTGAACCGCTCTGCCCAAGGGCTGAGGGCCCCCTGCCTGTTCATGTGGGCAGGGCTAGTGTCTGGGCTGCTCCTCCCCAGCGAGGGCAGAAGGAGCAGAGAGGTGTCCCTGGCTCTTTTCCATGATAACTGCCTGTGGACAGTGGCACAGACTCCAGGAGAGTGCCACTAGGGGAGGGGGACGCTGCAGGGATGAGGGCCGCTTCTTACCAGAGGCTGCAGGATTTGGGGCTCCATTCTGACTGTTGAGCTGGAGGGTGGGGCAGGAAGAGGGTGGTCCTAATCCACACAGGGGGTCCTGCTGGATCCTTTGCCACTAGAGGGCCATCTTTCTAGGGGACTCTGAGCCTACGGACACAGGAGTGGGGGGTGGCACCATTGCATAGGTCATGCTGAAGGTCACCCTTACTGCCCTGCCACATCCAGCCTGCAGCCGTGGCCCCCACAGCCTCCTTCCTGCTGTTCCTCGCCTCCCCGGCTCTAGCCACAGAGTTGCCCCTGGCCCCCTCCCTGACCTGAGCCAGCCCCTGCTCAACACCACGTGGGTGGGTCCCCTTTGCTCTAAGGGTCTGCCTGTGGTCTGAACAGGGAAGACTGGCTGTCCCCTCCCAGAGTCCCAGCAGCCATCCCTCAGCCTTTCCAGCCTGGCACTCCCTTTCCCTTTCCGCAGAGCTGGGCTCTGGTCATGTCCAGGAAACACCTGGCTCCCAGGCTGGGGCATCATGGCCAACCTGTCCCACACTGTCTTCTTCCGTTGGGGGGAGTGTTAGCTGCACGTGCATGCCTCAGCCTTACCCGCAGCCAGGAGTGAAGTCTCACCATGAGTGTGACAACTGTGAAGCCCCCCTCTCCTGGCCCCCAGGACAGGGGACCCCTGTGCATGTAAGTGCAGGAACAGACTGCAGCCCCAGGGATCTCCCCAAGGCACATAGACTCCCGAGCTGCACTGTCTGGTCCGTAAAGGAGGTTTTTGGAGGTTTGAATGAACTTTGGTGCATGGGCTCGCTGGGCATGTCCAGGGCTGGCGAGGAGCTTGGGCAGATGTTCTGGTCCTTCCCCGAACCATGGGGGTGATTTGATGTGACTTTCAGCTGGTGCCACCCGCTCTGTGGCCCTTCTCTGTTCTGTTCTGCACCTCCTCCTTGGACCGGCCGGGCCTGGGACGCTGCTCTAAAGGGCTGGCCAAGGACATGCGCAGGGAGGGGCCCAGCCATGGCAGAAGGTCCAGGGCAGCCGGAGGCAAGTCTGACGACTCCCTCTGTGACAAGCTTTCTGCTCTGTTGTTTCAGGAGTACACTGTTCTGTTCCTTGGGAAAAAAAAAATTGGCAGAGATATCAGCAAGTAGAGATGAAACTAGTGTAACGCTGCCCAGGACGCCGGGCGACAGGAAGCAAGGTGGCTTTATCTGGGTGGCCTGGGTCTTGGCGAAGACCTTCTGGGGCTGGGTTGACGGGATGACGAGGTGTGCATCTGCATGCAGGGGCACCGAGTAGGGCCGCAGGAAGACTGCTGATCTGCAGGGCTCGTTGGGACTGCTGACCGGGACAGGTGGGCTCGCAGGACGCGGTGGCTCCTTGGACGCGCCTCCTGCCACTCAGTCGAGGGCTTCTGGGACCTGGCCCACCTCCCACTGCCCTCTGCACATGGCTTTGAAGGCCGGCCGGGGCCAGGTGCAGCGCTGGTCCCACGTCGGTCATCAGCGAGTGTTTTTCCGCCTCTGTAGGCATGCGGATTGCGGCCGGGGCACTGGCCGGGCCCTCCTGTGCAGCACACAGCGCCTTAGGGAGTGTGGGGCCGCAGGTGAGTGCCCTCACACTGACCTCACCTGCCTCAGGGGAGTCAGGCTGGGCCCTGCCCTTCCCTCCCATCTTCCGTCTGGCCTCTGACTTGCTGAGGCCGGCTCCAGTGGGGGACAGATACTGCCGGCGCCCTCTCAGCTGGCCTGAGCGGTTTGGAAGGCACAGGCAGGTGAAGGGATGTGATCGATTCCCGAGGGACATGCAGGGGCCGCCCTGGAGCTGGGCCAGGGCCCTGAAAGCAGCGGCCCGTGCAAAGGCCCGGGGGCCCGAGCTTGGGTACCTGGGCAAACAGTGGGAGTGGGCCGGGCTGGCGGGGTGAGTCCTGCTCTGCAGCTTCCCTCTGGGCTGAGGCTCCATCTCCTCTGACTTCCACCAAACCGAAGCTCTGCCCCTCCAGCCCTGTCCCAGCCCGTCCCCCAGGCTTCACCCCTCCTTGTCCCTGGTGACTTCCGCAATGTCTGCGTCACCTGGAGGGTGTCCAGGGCTTTGTCTCAGTGCCCGTGGATGACAGCTTGTTCTTACTCAGGAATTGCTGGTGACGATGCTTCATTTCAGTAAGGCAGGTGAGTGTCTTCCTGAGGATGTGCAGCCCTTGCCGGTGTGGCTGGGGGCAGAGACAGACAGAGACGGAGACACAGCGCGGAGAGAGGGAGAGACAGATGCTGGGAGGGAAGTAGTTTGGGGGTGACGGTTCTGGGAAGGACCATGAGGGCACATGTTTTTCCGGCCATGCAGTGGGGGCTCTGCTGGCGGGTCCGCGGCAGTGCGGGTGTGGGCTGTGGGCTGCCTGTCCTGCTGGAGCAGCGGAAGGTGTTTTGACTTGGCTCCTGGGCTGGCTGTTGGGACGAGAGTGTGGCTGTTCCCAGCAGCACTTGAGCTGAGGCGGACGCTGGCTCTTCCGGGGTGGGGGGCAGGGCTCACAGGAGAGTGAGCGGAGCATCATGATGCACGCACTGGGTACCATTGCCGGGGTGGGTGGCTGGCTGCTGTGGCACTCCCCCCGTGGCCTGTTGGAACCCTCGGTCCAGAGGCCACACAGCAAGCTTCAGCGCTGAACTCCAGCTGTAGAGAAGGTGGGTCTCTGAGAAACATGTCTGCATTTTTGGTTTTCATAAGCATCCTGTCTGCCTAGGACCCATGGAAGGTTCTGGAGGAAGGCCCGTTGGCTCTCCCATGGAAGGTTCTGGAGGTGGGACTGTTGGCTCTGCCTTGCAAAAGGACTCGGGCCGTGCATTTTTGTCCTCCACGTCCTCTTGTGCATTTCTGGATTGGTTTAGAAGTCCTGCCCGATGCAGCGGCTCTGTCTCTGAGAGTTCCAGAGGTGGCAGCTGGAGACCCCGCCCACTGGTCCAGCTCCTCCCAGGCTCCAGGTGGGGTTCTGCACTCTGGGGCCACCTCGTTCTCAGGCCCTGAGCCTTGGTGGGTCCCCACTGACGTCTGAGCCAGGCCCTCTGTCCAGGGTGTGCTGGTGCTGACTACCCTAGATTGTCCTCTGGCGGGAACTTCAGTGATTGTGATACTGTGGTCTGTGGTGTAGACTCAGGGCGGATCCCTTCTGGGCGTGCAGGCTGGAGTGTGGAATCCGGAAACCTACCACGAGGCCTGGGAAGACACCCGTCACGCCTGGGAGAACTTCCTGCCAGCCCTGCCCAGGGGACGCCCAAAAGCCAGGTCACCCAGCCTCCCAGCGGCCCTGTGCACGGGGCCAATGTCGTTGCCCTTGTTTCACAGTAGGGACACAGAGGCAAGACAGGTCGGAGGCCCGTCCAGTGGGAAGTGGTGGCAGAGGGCGTCTAGACAGCCCCCTCAGCTCTCTCCAGGGCTCAGCATGAGGGACTCGGCCTCTGTAACAGTCTTCCTCACGTTCGGGAGCCCGGTGAGCTCACGCTGTCCTGGAAGACCTGCCGGGAATGGGCCTGCATCCACTGTCCTTGGGTCTCCAGCCTGGGTCCTTCCCTGTTTGTCTGCTCGCAAGCTCCCCTGGCAAATCCAGGCCCCTGGCGAGGGAGGCCGTAAACTGTCACCGGAGTGAAGACCCAGGAGTATTTCCTCGGCTTTGGGAGCCAGGTGGCATGCTGTGCTCAGCGGACGGCTTCATGGACTGCGTGTACGCTCCAGCTACATTGAAGCAGCCTTCAGTGCCCAGTGTCTCCGGGCTCCCGTGACCGCCTGTGTCATCTTTTGTTTAAAACCACAATCCAAATGCACAATGAGATCTTTCATTATGATACTTAAATTGGAAAATGACAGCAATAATAAAAACAGAGCCGGGCGGCCCGGGCTGCCATTATCTCTTGGTGCATGTCAAGAGAGCAGGGTGTTTTGAAAGTGGACTCTGGGGCTCTGGCCCCAGGACTGGACTTGACTGCACCCGGCAGGTAGAACTCCTGCCCCCACCCCTCCAGCAAGAATGACACTAGCCAACTCCAAGCCAGTCGGTGGGGGCTGTGTCGGGCCTGTGGGTCGACCTGCTGGAGGATGGTAGGCAGAAGCATGGTGTTCGAGGGCAGTGGGATGTTCCGATGTTCCGACAGGCTCCAGCGGTGCAGAGACATCGGAGCCCTGACCGGGGTTGCAGAGGGCATCAGAGGTGGGTGGACAGGCTTAGGCAGGAGGGCCTACGATTCTGCCTGTGGACTTGCAGGCCTCTGCGAAGTCCAGGAACAAAAGCACGTGTGGAGTATAGCCCCTAGAAAGCCTTCTGCTTAGGATGGCAGTTTTCCAGGGCCGCTAACGTTGGAAGGAGAGTTCAGGGTGCTCTCTCATCTGCCCCATGCCCCCAGGCCTGCTGCAGACCGTCTCTGGGCCTTAGCACCCTCGTCCCTAAGGTGGGAGGGTGAGGACGTCTTTCTCCCTGGGATCACTGTGTGGTTAAACGGGGTGGTCCGCGTGGAGCCCTGGGACAGCCTGCGGGGCGAGTGCTGGGTGAGAGAGCCAGTGTGACTTCAAGATCAGGCGCTGCTGCAGAGCTCGGCCCTGTGTTGTTCTGTTTCATCCCGTCACTGGTGAGATGAGTCCGCTGGACTCTGCTCGTGTGTTCCAGGCAGAGAAGCAGTGGCATTAGTGAGGTCAGACCCATGCTGTGCCGTTCAGAAACCATCTGCAAGTGGCCAAGCGTTGCGGCTCCTCCAGGACACAGAAAGCCAGCAGCTGCCGGGCACCGCAAGCCGGCACGTGGCGTCCAGTCTTGGACAATGGAGCTGTGGCTGCTTTGTCGGAAGGGTATCTGTGGCCCTGCCGTCGCTCACCTTGGCAGGGTGAGCATTGAGATCGCACAGAGGAAGCCCAGGGCCGTTTCGTAAAGCCTGCAGACACTGCTCAATATGCAGGCGATCTCTTTCCAGTGATGAAATCTCAGCTGAGGTTCACCTGGCAGCGCCCCTGGGCGGTGGGCAGGGGCCGCCTCTCCTGCGGCAGGTGCTCCCATGTCTCTCCTTCCCCGTTCTCGGGACTGCAGAGTTCAAGGGCATTTGTGGTGCCCCCTCTGTCTTGTTCCCTGAGGTTGGGGCACCCCGTGGAGGGCTGGGCACAGGGCTGGGCTGCTAGGCCTCCATCAGCACCGTTCCATGTTCCTTTCCCCGCCGGGCACCAGCTGCACCTGCAGCGACACTGGAGTGTCACAGAGTTGCCCAGCCACAGTGAAGATGAGTCACGCCAGCCCTCCCAGGTGCCCGAGTCCCCATTCCACGCCTTCGTCTTCTGCCTCGGGGTGGTGCAGCGAAGGTCACAGGCACCAGGCGCCACCTGACCCTGCCTCACACTGCACTGTCTCGGCTTTTCCTTCCTGCAGCTTTGGCACCCTGCCGGGGGCGGGAAGCTGGGAGAAGCGTCTTTGTGTGTCTCAGACACAGCTTCACTAGCACGCTCCTGTGCATGTGCATGTGTGTGTTTGTGTGTGTGTGATGCCTCGACTTGCAGAGCGTAGATTCTCCCCCAGAACTGGTGGGTTCTGCAGCACAGTAGGTGTGCGGTCTCGTTTGTTGACTGAAACTGATCAGTCCTGCTGTCTTGTCCTTGCTTCCCACCCCATCCAGCCCTTGGAAGCATCGAGGTCAGCAGCTTCTCTCCACCACCCCTTTCGTCTGTGTTACTCCCAATCCCAATGTAGCGGAGCGCTGTAGTGTGAGCACTGAGCATGGCTGCCTTAGACTAAACCTCCTTCTCGAATTGCAGGTGGGGGCGGGGCGAGGGGCAGAGGGCATTGGAACTGTGCAGCTTAGTAACGGCTCCTGCCGCCCTCTTGCCAGCGGCATGCTGGGCTGTGCCCTGCACTTGGTGCTCCACCTGCAGCATGCTCAGAAGTAGACCCTCACCACCCAGGGGCTCTAGGTACAGCCGTCGCCACATGGAGATTGCTGCACTTGCCCAGGTCTGGGTGGCAGGTAGACGGGCAGAGGTTCACCCCTGCCTCTGGGCTCCGAGGCTCAGCATCAGACACCTGCCCTCCAGTGTGGCCCTGGGTGCATCTCACCAGCCTTCCCAGCCGTAGTGTTCTCTTGGAAGGACAGGACCCACTTCTTGGAGCTGTGATGCGATTACATTATTAACAAGGAGACAGTCACAGTGTGCCCATAACTCAGCCACTGTTCATGGCAGATACCCAGCTGTGTGCAGCTGTGTGTGTGTTTGTGTGTGTGTGTGTATTGGTGAAATGGCAGGAACTCGGCAACTGAGGCTACGGCTGCTCGGGGGGATGTAGACTCTGCAGAGCTCCTCAGCGCCCATGAGGGTGAGGCGGAGGGGTGCATGGCCCACGTTCCAGAGCAGCAGCTGGGTGAGGGGCAGTGGGCGGAGCAGGAGGCTGGTATCTGAAGGCACTGGGGTGGGCGGACAGGAGCCTCTGTGTCCCAGGGAGTGACAGACTCAGCTCAATTTGAGAGGATGCTTTGATTTCTCCCGAGATGGTCAAAACAAGCTTCCATCGGTTAATTAGGTTAAAATACCTCGCTGGGCTGGGTGACATCTTAGGTGGGCTGCAGACGAAGTTCAGCGCTCTCCCTGCAGCACCCGTGGCTTCCCAGGCCTGTCCTCAGTGAGGAGCACGTGCGGCCAGCAGTGGCTCTGGCGTGGGAGCGTGGTGGGGGAGGGCTGGGGCAAGTGTCACTTACGGGCCATGGTGTCCCTGCCATGTCCCTGATCTGGGAACAGAACCAGCTGAGAAAGCTCCCTGAGCAGTTTGCTTTTCCTTTGACCATTCGTGCAGAAGCCGGACGGGCACCAGGGGTTGCGAGCAGAAGCCAGGCGGGTCTCTGGCAGAAACCAGGCGGGCATCTGGGGTCCCGGGCAGGAGTTGGGCAGGTGTCGGGGTCCCTGGCAGAAGCCGGGTGGGTGTCGGGGTCCCGGGCAGAAGCTGGGCGGGCGGCCCAATCCTAGGTACGTTCCTTGGCAGGAGGCCTTCTGGATAGCAGGGAACGGCCTTCTCAGGAGTTACAGTGTCACACTGTTCCTCAAGCTCTTTTTTTAGATACATGTAAGGAAACAAGTGTACAAAGGAAAAAGAGAAAACCCACCGAGAGACACCTTATGCCTTATTTGTTCACTCAAAGGGAGCCTAGAGCCGGGCATGGTGGCGCATGCTTGTCATCCCAGTACTTGGGAGGCTGAGATTGGAGGATCCGGGTTCGTGGCCAGCCCCAGCTACTTAGTGAGGCCCTCCACAACTTAGTGAAACCCTGTTTCAAAATAAAGAATAAAAAATAGGGCTAGGGGTGTAGCTCGGAGGTAGAATGCCCCTGGGCTCAATCCCCAGTACTGCAAAAACAAAAAAAGAAAGAAAAAAAGGGAGCCTGGAAAACGGCCAGCTCTGTTCTGGTTCTGCACAGTCTATTCAACACCGCGGGGCTTTGGTTGAAGGAAGAGGAAGCAGTGGTGCTTGTTTTAGGTCTTGATTTCTCCCTGCAGGGTATGGAAAGCAACGGAGCTGACTTGCAGCGGGGTGGGCGGGTCTGGCCAGTGCATCCCGGCGGGTCCAGGTGGGTCAAGCTGGCGCTGAGCTCTTGGGTTTGCCTCGCTCCTGGATGCGATTTCAAGGGAGATTCCCCAGTATCCGCAGCGGACCGGTGGGTGGTGGGCTCCTTAATCGCAGCCGTGACTGACAGTTTCTTTCTCCTCCTTGCAGGGCTGTCACACGGAGTCCCGCACGTCGAGAGTGACATTTGCCCGCCAGAAATGTGACAAGCAGTGTCTCTGCTTTCTGCAGGCACTGTGGTTCCCTGACCCAGCGGCAGGCTGACATGGACCAGGGAGAGGCACCTCCTCCCGCCCCCGCAGGTGCGTTGGCCTCCACAGGGGTATGGGAACCTCAGGTGCCCTGGGCTTCTACGCAGGACTGCACACTTCCGGAACCACTCACCTGATGGCCACCGGGGCGAAGGTTGGGGTGAGGGTCTTGGAGAGAACGATGAGGGCTTAGTGCATATGGGGGCCGAGGGCTTCTAGTGCCCCTGGTCCTTAGGCCAGCTGCCTGGGGTGCCAGGAACCGGGCCTGCC
Organism: Glis glis; assembly: GCA_004027185.1. NCBI lineage: Eukaryota > Metazoa > Chordata > Mammalia > Rodentia > Gliridae > Glis > Glis glis. The sequence goes on along the minus strand of PVJS01014789.1, from coordinate 29,332 downwards.
CTCAGCACCTCGGGCTCCCGGGGGTCTTCCCTTTACTTGATTCAAACTGATCCACGTGGTCCATTCAGCAGCCATGTCCAGGCATCATACCCAGCGTTCAGGACACATGACACAGCACACCAGGCAGGGCTCACAGTCCCCTCTCCTGCTTCCTTCCTCTGTGGGCGGCTCAGGGCCCAGCAGCCCTTCTTCATCCTTCCGGGCAGCAGATAAGGAGTGTGAAGGGGGAGCAGCCGCCAGTCAGTTTCCTCTTGTCACCTTGCCAGAGCGCAGTCCCCACAAGAAGGCCAGGCGGGGACACTAGTCCCTGCACCGGTAGTGGAAGGTGGCGGCGTCCCCAGCACTTCCTGTGGCCTGTTGTCCTCACTAGACACGGCCTGCGTTCTCAGAGTATCTGCAGGACCACACCAGGGATGAGGGGTAGGTCGAGGGTTCCTCTGTCTGTGCAGGCGTGGGCTGAAGAGACTGACCTTTGCCCTCACTGCCCACGCATGGACTCTCTGGTCCCGGTCACACTGCATCACAGAAGTGGCTGCAGGCAAAGCCGCTCCCAAGTGAGTCAAGGACCAGAGACACCAGAAATGATGGAGGCTTGGAGAGCTGCACAGACCCAGGTGTCTAGCCGGGAGGGCACTCCACCCTGGGGCCTTGGTGGTTGTGCTGTGGGCCTGGGCAAGAGGCCTCCGGATGCCCAGGGCTCTGGAGAGGCCCACGCATGCTGAGAGCTGATGGCTGTGACGGAGGTGGTTGGAAGGCTTCTGGGGGCACCGTGAGCACCCCGCGCTGTCCTGCAAGCACCGTCCACCCCTCACCTGAGCCCGCCGTCCCTCCTGCCAGGTTTGTTTCTAAGCCTGAGTGAGTCTGACGTCCTCCACGTTCCCTGCATACTGCTCTCCCTGCCAGCTGAGCTTGGGCCAGTGTCCGCCCTGCCCACCCAGTCTCCAGGCCGGGGCTGTATTGGCTGGGAACTAACGGGGCTGCAAGAAAGAAATCCCTGGAAGTCAGCGTTACCCACATTTCAGAGGTTTTCTCTGGGCGTCTGGGGCAAGATGCCAGGTTCTGGCAGTTGCTGTCTTGGTGCGATGGAGACTGGGCTCTGCTGTTTGGGCAAAGGGCTTCTCTCTGGCCGCAGCCCGGCTGTGGCTGTTGGTGTGGCTGGGAGGGTCAGGGCTGGAGGCAGCCGTGTTCCAGCTTTGAACCGTGGCGACATGTAACGACTTCCCAGGGGGCTGTCATGACAAGTAAAAATGAGGCAATGGCCAGGTGTCTTTTGGATGAGTCAGTGATATTTTAGTTAAAATTTAATTTTAATTATAGCTTAGTTCCCGCTTATCGGCTAACATGCCCTCTTGCTAGTGCCCTGAGCGTGAGAGGAGGCGGGAATCGGGAGGTCTCTCCCACCCACCCACCGCTCCTGCTCCTGCTGGTCACCGCCGTCGGGGTTCTGTTCTCATTTTGCTTTTTCTACTCAGTCATTGAGTAGACTTTGTTGCTGTTGAATGTGTGTTTTTGCAGCCTGCATTTACATGTGTATTTGGTGAGTGCTCTCTGAGTTCCCACATAGCCCCATAGCTGTCATTTTCAGTGGCTGTGTAACAGCAGACCCACTGTTGTTTGTGTTTGGGGGACGGGTCTTTATTCCCTACCTGTGTCTCCTCCACATACTGCCCAGGCTCAGGCCACGTGGTCTGCGCCAAGGTGGCATCTATGAGGTAGCTCTGTGGCAGGACCGCTGGGCTCCCGTGCTGGCTGCGCAGCGTGCAGCCCTGGGCAGCGTGGGCAGGCTCCCCAGGCCCTGGTTCCAGTTAGGTCACCTCCAGTAGCCACAGACTGGAGAAGCGTCTCCTTCTTATGTTCCGGAAGGACTGAGCAGGTTAGCATCTGTGAAGTACCTGGAGTCCCGGCTGGCTGCAAGCACTGTGGTCAACGTGGGTGACGGTCCAGGATATTTAAAGATGAAAATCATGTTAGAAGCTACTTCCAAATATTTCAGAAAGCAAAACTCAACAGTTGTATGATTTTTAAAGTCACACCACCAGCTAAAGCCATTCTCTAATTAATAGCAAAATTCCACCACAAATTATGTTTGGGAAAAAGAAATCTGTGCTATTGGCATATTTATGTCCACGCATGAGAAGTCAGCAGCCACGTGCCTGGTGGGTCTGTAGAGGCTCAGACAGAAGCCAGCCCCGCTGGAGAGCAGCAGGCCAGCAGGGGATGCAGCCCTCAAGGGTGCAGCATCGTTGTGGGGTGTCCTCAGCAACAACTGCAAAGCCCAGGCGCTCAGAGCCTAGGCACCAACCCAGAAGGAAGGTGTACTTAGCCTCCCGGCAGCCAGGCTGTTTGCAGCCTGATACCTTTAAAGCACCTTTAAAAAAATTTAAAACTGTCTTTATTTGAAATAAGAGAAAATCATATTGTTTTAGTCACCATTCTCACTGCTGTGACCCAAAATACCTGAGGACCAGGACTTGGAGGAAGGAAAATGTACTTGCTTACAGCTGGAGATTTCAGGGGGTCCAGTCCATGTTAGGTCCAGTGAAGTCTGCAGAGCTCAGGGCATGGAGCAGGAAGCAGAGAGAAGAGCACAAGCGCTCAACTCCCACATCATGGGGGCTGGAAGCAGAGAGAGAGCTCATGAAGGGGGTTCATGGACTTATGTGTAGTCCCCAAGGCCACACTCCCCGTGATCCATCCCTCCAGTCACACTAACTGCCTCGGTTACCACCCAGTAAATCCACCACCATGGGTTCACCCACTGATGAGATTAGAACCTTGTGATTCAGTTATATTACCTCAGAGCATCAGTACACGAGCTCTTCAGGGGACATTCTGTCCAAACCATAACACATACCTTAAACCAGATGTGCATATTAGGATCAAATGCTTAGCTCTTACCTCTGCACTTGGAGATGAATATTCCTTTGGTACTGTTTCCTGTCCTGTTGCTTCCTTGCTGGTCTTTAGAAGCTACTTTGAATTGGGAGTATTCTTTAGAAAAAGTAGACTTCAGAGAAAGGGATTTGCCCAAGTCCTAGTCCTCTGCGGGCAGCCGGCAGCCAGGGTGTTTGGGGCAGGGCGGCCCCTCCCCGCGGGCAGCCAGCGCTCCCAGGACTGTGCTGCCACAGCCCCTCCTGGGTTTCCTGCCATCACCTGGTGCTCCCCAGGATGTCTCCCTGGCAAGCATTTGGGGTCAGGGAACCACCCGTCCCCGTGTGTGCTCCCCTAAGACTAGCAGATCCGCCTGGTTTTAGGTAAGGAGAGTGGAGAGTGGAAGTGGAGAGAGCTGGAGAGATGTAGACAGGGCGGGCTTACTCGGGCTGGGCAGTGTGTTTGGGACAGGGCTGTGGCCCCCTGTAGCAGGACAGGGGATGACCCAAATGGGCCAGCCAGGTGGACAGAACCCATCTGTGTCTGGCTGTGGTGGGACATCTCCCCCCCCCACACACACACACCCCGTTCCCTTCTTTCATAACTTTTTTCTTTTTTTCCCTTTGCCTTTGGCCTCCTAGACACTTCTGGGCACTAAGGTGGGTGTTTCTGCCTGTTCACTTAGAGCTTCTGTAAGTGTGTGTGCACGTATATGTGTGCATGTGTGTGTGTGTCTGTGTGTGTGTCTGTGTGACTCCCTCTCATGAACTCACGGTTAGGGATCTGGGGACAGAAATGCCCACAGCGATGTGTCTTTGCTTGTGGTACTCTGTTCTTTATCGTCCAGTGTAAAATGACCACAGGAAAAAATAGAGTGGAAATTATATTTTTAAAAGCCAAATGTTTGTGAGTAATTTCATTATTTTATGTACAGTATACACAAAACTCAGGTAGACACAGAGGATTCTAATGCTATTTTAAGGTATTTTAATTCGAGGATGTGTGTGTGTGTGTGTTTTCTTGAAAAATCTTCCTAAAGAAAATAGCCCTCTAAATGTTTGAGAATATAGCAAGTACAAGGTTCTTGTTCTTAAAAAATAAATTCTGATATTTTTCCTTTTAAAAGTCTACATGAGAGAATATTTTTTTCAGTGCTGGGGATGGAACACAGGGCCTCGTTCGTGCTGGGTAGGTGTTCTGCCACTCAGGACACCCCCATCCCGAGAAAGTTTACTGTTTGAGATGTAAGATGTCCCTCCCTAGAGGAGCGGACTTAGGGTTCTTACCAAGGGAAGCATCACACGGCGTTCATTCCACCCTGGGACGGCAGGACTCTGAGTAGCGGTACAGTCGAGGTCATTCTGTGGAGTGAGTTCCTCCTACAGAATCCGGCATCTCCTGTCTCCTGAGTACTGTGCTGCTAAGATTTGATATTTCCTATTGATTTCTAAGTCCCGGGGAAACCAATCTGAAATGTGAACATCAGTGCCCTTCTTCCTTCTTCCCTTCCTCCCTCCCTTCTTTTTCTTCCTCCTGTTTTCTTTTCCAGTTGTGAGATGCAGGTCCCACTGAAAAGAGTTCAAGAGGGTTGAACCTTCTGCTGCTGGGCTCCCTGTCAGGAGGCGGCCAGCACCCGCCAGGCCACTGGCCAGCACTGCGGCCTCTCCCCTCTCCCACGCTTGCCTTTTTTGTCCTCCGACAGGAGGGTACAAATCCTTGTGCCCGGAATAAATGTTAACATTGTAATTCCTGTGATTTCAAACTTTAGAAAACGAGGTGAAATACGACACCAATAACAATGAGGAGGAGGAGGGAGAGCAATTTGACTTCGACAGTGGAGATGAAGTTCCAGAAGCCGATCGACAGGCCCCCTCGGCCCCCAGGACGGAAGGCGAGAACGTGGGTGAAGGGGGCGAGGCCGCATGCCCCACCGTGGGTGAGTCGGCCCTGGTCCCGCTGGTCAGGGCACCATGGGGTGAGGCCGATGGCTCTCTGGAGTGTCACCCAGACGCCTCTTGCTTCCGCCTCCTCCTTGTCCCTCAACCTTTCTGTTTATATTTTGGAGACAAAGGTGTTGCTATTTTCTTTTTTTCTTTTTCTTTTTTTTTTTTTTGCAGTACTGGGATTGAACCCAGGGGCGTTTTACCTCCGAGCTTCACCCCCGGCCCTATTTTTTATACTTTATTTTGAAACCGGGTCTCATGAAGTTGCGGAGGGCCTCACTAAGTAGCTGAGGCTGGCTGCGAACCTGGATTCTCCGGTCTCAGCCTCCCAAGTACTGGGATTACAAGCGTGCGCCACCACGCCAGGCAGTGTTGCTATTTTCTAATAGAAATTGTCTCATCATTTTGTTACTATAATACATAAAATATTAAAAACAATGCCACCTGGGAGAAACCAACTGTAAAGCCTGTCTCGGAGTCTAGAGCGGCCCGGGGCTTGGGCTCTGACCAGGTGGGCTGTCTAGCCAGGCTGCGGTCGGGGCCAGCCTCGGGATCCTGAGTCCCCGGCAGAACCTCTCCGCGTGGTTTTCTAGTGCATCACATTGCACCTGTTGTCCCGGGAACCACCAGGCCAAGTTTGTCTCACCTGTGCCCGGCGGTGGCACTGTCCCCAACTCCACCACGTACCATGTGGACCATGGCCTCTTGGCCTCCCGCACCAGTCTGGGAATGTGTAGACGTCTGAATATTGGACAGAACATTGTGACGTGCCCGCAATGGTGTGTTTCCTGACGAGTGTCCTTCTGTCCTTCAGCAGCTGAAAACGGGACAGGAGCAGAGACCATCGCGCTTGCGGTCCCCATGAAGGTCAACCCCTATTCTGTCATTGACATCACGCCGTTCCAGGAGGACCAGCCCCTCACCCCCGACCTGAACGTGGAGGAGGAAGGCGTGGGGCTGCACGTGCCCAGCGGGTACTTGGTGCCGGCTCCCTGCGGCTATGCCGTCCCCTCCAGCCTGCCGGTGCTGCCCCCAGCCTACTCCAGCCCCGTCATCATCCGGACCGAGTCTGTGGACGAGGAAGGTACTGTCCCTGCCCTGCCGACCCCTCCACACAGCCACAGGCAGGCTGGCTCAGCAAATCCCCGCAGTCTCTTGGTCTCTCGGCCCCTGATGATCAGGGCTTTGTTTATAAGGCTGAACTGTGACCCCAAGTCAGTTTTCCCCCAGGGCAGGAGCACAGGTAAGGACAAGCTCAGCTTATGGTCTAGAAGGTTCTGAAGGCATGTCTGGTCCCGCACATCTGGTCTCTGCATTGGTGGGGGTACTTATGACCTTGCCCCAGGGGTGGCCCTCTGGGTGCCCACCAAGCCTGGCACTCTCTCCGGCATTTGCCATTATTGCTGTAGATGACAGTTGTGTTTATGTGCATCCTGATGTCACCTGCTAACCCGTAAACCCCGGCTCCTGCGGTCGGAGCCAGTGCCCGGCTGTCTCCATTCTTGGGTGGAGGGGACCGAGGGGGCAGGAGAGAGAAGGCCAAGGAGGGGCTCACTCTGTCTATGACACGATTCCTCTGTCCAGGGAGCAGGGGACCATGTGTGGCGGTCAGGAGATGCTCGGGAACCAGCCGCACGCAGCGAGGGGGAGTGTGGGGATGAGGCAGTGGGACAGCCTGGGGAGAAGCCCGGTTCCCCACTACCACCACACGCCTGGCACCGTGGGGCGCTTGCCACCCCGCTGGCCTGCGTCCTCAGCTCTGGGGCAGGGGCAGGCAGCCTCCGATTTCCCCTCCACATGGAGAAGGAGCCACTGAGGACATTCTAGGGGCTCGGCTGCCAGAGCCCACTCTGCAACCCTTTCATGTGACCCTGGGTCCCATCATTCAGCATCCCTGTTTCCCCAGAGGGGAAGGAGAGTGTGTGCACTTGGGATGGCCTGGCCAGGCCGAGGCCGCAGGTCTAGTGCTGCGGAGGTGACCGGAGCACATGCTGCCCATCTGCAGAGGCCAGGCACACTCCATTCAGAGCTGACGCGTCCTCCGTTTTCTATTGGCTTTCCCAGGACACACTAGGAATTCCTCAGGTGTGAGGCGTCCTTTTCACGGAGGACAGCAGCACACGAGAATGGCTCAGACGTAGACATGCAGCTTACATCTGTGTGGAAATTTCAGTAAACGTTCTTTCTTTTCTGGTTAATAGCAACTGAGAAAAAAATCTTTGAAGAGGACTTTTAGCTGGGAGTGGTGATGCATGCCTATAATCCCAGTACTTGGGAGGCTGAGACAGGAGAATCACAGACAGGTTCAAGGCCAGCCTCGGCAACTTAGCAAGACCCTCAGCAATTTAATGAGACCCTGTTTCAAAAAAATAAAAAATAAAAAAGTGCTGTGGTGGGGGTTAACTCAGAGGTAGAATGCACCTGGGTTCAATCCCAGTAATACACACACACACACACACACACACACACACACACACTCGTGATCTTGAATGTTGGAAACCACAGAGGTTCTCAGGATAGATCTTTTCCCGCCTGTTGGAATTTGTCATGATCCTGAAATTGTACCATGACCCACATGTTAGTCTAACTGTGTAACCATAGAGCAGGAACTATCTGAAAATGAAGGAGTATGGATTATGGCAATTTTGTGCTTAAGGAAAATGTGTTCATTTTAAAGCAATTTGTCCATTTTAAAATTATTTGGTTATTTTAAGTAATTGAACAGGACTTAAAAGTAGCTTATTCTAACAATAATTCAGCATGATTATGAATCAGTTTGCTTATTTTTTTACTGCCAACCAAGAGCCAGTAATAATACTATTGCAGTAAATACTGTCCTAAGTGCTGGAGCCGAGGAGCAAGCCCATGTTTATGTTTTCCCTTTAAAGAGTGAGGAATACACTGACCTCTTTCTGAGCTGCCGGGGAAAGTGTGGACCTGCCGGGAAAGCCTGGGGCCCGGTTCAAAGCCTGCTGGCTTCTCAGCTCCTGGTGCTCACGGTCCTGCCCTGGAGAGGAGATCACAGGACTCTCCGGGATGTTCATCCTAGCCAACACTGGCCATGCTCACGTCCTGTCTGCTTGCCACCTGAGTGGGAGCCCACTCCCCTCTTCTCCTCCCGCCCCTCGGCCCTTCATTGACCGTCTATGACATTGACATCTGTCCTCCTGTGTGAAGTGTGTGGACTCTCATAAACCTGGAATGGAGTTGGGAGGAAAACGCCAGTTAGACCTGAGGGCGCCTGAGGCCAACTGTGTGTGTGTGTGTGTGTGTGTGTGTGTGTGTGTACAGGAGTGTGCATGCATGCAAAAGGTTGGTTTTTTTTTCTGTTTCTCCCCTGACAATCGTTTGAATTTGCCAAGTAGACACACCTGCAGATAAATCAGATTGTAAACCCCACGGAAGCTCAGGAAACGGGAGAGCGTTTGCTTCTTTTTAACGGTCGTCTGATTTACCTGCACATCTGTGTGTGTTTCATTTCTGTCTGTGTCCTAAGACCTTGGGATTTCAGATTTTATTATAATCCTGTTTTGAGTATATTTTATCTAAAAGCTAAAAATTTTAAGTCTGTTGGTTAGTCATCTTTATGCTAACATAAGGGTGTTGTTAATAAGAAAGGGAAATAGGAACTCATCTTAAGGGCACAAAAGCAACTGCCCGCATTTTTGTTTCTTTCCTAGCAGAAACTCCGGAAGTCCTGGAAGACCACCCGTTTAACTCTTTAAGCTCCGAGGACCCTCCACACAGGTAACTTTGTTCATTTCACCTTTGTGTGTATTCTGAGTCCAGGCCTTGTTCCTGTGGTGTTGCACTCACTGGACCCATACGCTCTCACGCCTGGAGAGCTTTAGACTGCCCCATCCCTGTCCTGCTGTGCTCCCCCCAGTGCCTCGGTTTCCCTTCTACCCCGGGAGATGGACTCTGGAGCCTTTGTGCCTGCAGGGTTGAGGCAGGCCGCCAGAGGGCGCCAGGCGGTGCCTCCGAGCACAGCAAGGCATCTCTTTACTAGGTAAGGGTTAAAGCGTCCCAGACAGGAAACCTTCCTGAAAACAAATAGGATTTTGGGGGAGGTACCCCCCTCCCACTGCAAATACAGAATTTGGTCAGAAAGCTGATCAGCCAAGACCCTTAATTAGAAATCACCATTCTGTGTGTAATTAAAATTAGCATTGGCGTTTTATCACCAGCAACCTAAAACTCACTGAGAAATATGTCCATTGAAAGGATGAAGTTTTGTGAAGAAAAAGAAATAGAATGTAATGTGCTGGTATGCTCAGTGGTTTTTGAAAGTATGAGATTTTTAAACATGTGGAGCCATTTGGGAGTAATTTAAAATACCATTCATTTCCCTTCAGATTCTCTTACTGTTTTGTTTTGTTTTGTTTTTTGCTACTAGGCATTGAACCCAAGGGCATTCTATCTCTGAGCTGCACCCCCAGCCCTCTTTATTTATTTATTTTGAAACAGGGTCTCGCTTATTTGCTGAGGCTGGCTTTAAACCCGAGATCCTCCCATCTCAACCTCCCAAATGCTGGGATTACAGGCGTGCACCGCCACGCCCGGCCTCTTATTTTTTTAAATGAACTTTCGGAAAGACATAATCTCACACTTAACTGGTGCAAGAATCGTCCTTTGTGTGTGGTCTGTTCCTCAACTGAGCACAAAGGTCTTTTCCTCACTCTGCCCACGCAGCCACAGCACACACACTGCGCAGCACGCCCTCGGGAATCTACTGCAGACCCCATCTGTGGTCTCCCTTTCTGCAGTTTCAGTTCCCCACAGTCAACCACAGTGTGAAAATGTTAAATGGGAACTTCCAGAAATAAACAATTCATAAGTGTTAGAGAGCACTCTCTTCTGATGGTGTGACGACATTTCAAACGTCCTCTCTGGGGAGTTCAGCATTTCCATGCTGTATGCGCTACCTGCACACCGGTCACTTAGTAGGAAAAGCAGTGCATAAAGGGTTCGGGGTATCCGCTGGGATCTTGGAATGTGTCCCCACACGGAGAAGGGAATGGATGTACAGTGTTGTGATCAAAACTTTCCTCCTTCCCCCTCAGCCTCGAAGTGAAATCTTGAGTATCTTTCATGGCTCCTTAGAACTTTTAGGAAAAAAGATGGGGGAGTGACCATGCTCTGCGCTGGCCCTGTCTTTGGTCCTTTCCTCTGAAAAGCCGTGTTGTTGTGTAACAGTATTAACCCTTCATTTTCCATGTTTCTCAGAGCTTTTCCTGTGTGTCTCTGGACACGCACCCCATTTCCGGTCTCTTTTCTTCCCGCCTTTATATAACTGCTGCAGGGTTTACCCTTGGGAAGTGCTCAGCAGGGCACAGGCGTCACAGCTGTGCCCTCGCACAGGCACCGCTCAGGGTCCCCAGTGAATCGTCACTCGTCATTGAGTGTGGCAGTGGCTTCCCATGGCCCAGGGCGGAGCCCAAGTCCCCATCTGGCCCTGTGACCATCGCTCTGTGGGCATAGGGGGCCTTGTGTCTCTTTCTCCCACCAGCCTGTGCCACCGGTGGAGGAGGCCCAGGCCCTGCACACCCAGCACCGTGCGCACCATGTAAGGCGAGAACAGGAAGACGGTTTAGGCCTTCTGGCACAAGGATGACATGTCTACCGTGTCCCCATGGCGCCGTGCTGTGCTGCGTATGGCATATGGCGTAGTCAAAAGCATGTTGGCCCTTGGAATCTGCTGTAATCATTCCTTCAGCAGCGGTAGTGCGCACAGCCACGCGCACCGCACTGAGGGAGGGGCCTTGCGCGGCTTCTCTAGAGTCTGACCTCCCGGCGCTTTCTTTCAGCGGCGATCAAGGCAGCCAAGAAGGCAGCGCCCTGGCCCGCTGGGCGGCTGACCCCGCCAACACCGCGTGGATGGAGAGTGAGTACCACTGAACCCGGGAGCTCATGCGGGTATCACCAGTGGACCGTGGCGATCAGATCAGACCCTTTAACAACACTTATTTACTTAAAATAGTAACCAAGGCCGAACCTGCAGGAATCTCCCCAGGGCTCTCCTCCCCTGAGCTCCCCCCTCCCGACCGTGTCTTAAGTCATAGACAGGAGCTGGTGCTGGACTGCAGCTCACAGCCAGCCAGTCTCTGAGTCATCGGCAAAGCCCGAGGCTTGTGATTCAGGGGAGCCCTGTCTCGGGGTAGGACGGTTTTTGCCTGGGGTGGTGGGTGGTTTGGCCGCGTAACTAGACCCTGATTCCACCTGTGGCTTAAGAGACTGAGATGTTTTTAGCCAGAGTCGCTTGCTTTTTAATTTTTAAGAGAAAAGCTAAGCTTACTTTCTAACTATGCCTTTTAACCTTATGCTTCCTGCTTCCTGTGTAGTTGTCTTACATGATGGACTTGAAGTGATCTCTGATTACTAGATTATCTCCGGGAAGGTTTCAGTCTGGCTTTAGTGTGACTTGGTCAGAACAATGATCCTCGCGTAACTGGATGGTTCTGCCCGGCGCCGTCGAATCGGGATCATCAGAGGGTTAAATTAGCATCTCGCTCTCTGCTCGCAGTTTTATTTCCAATGTGGAATTTGTCTGAATTTCTCATTTTTGCAACAGTTAATTAGAATAACCACACTTGGAAGTGAGCTCTGTAAACTGCAGTCCCTCAGCCCTGTCTCGCGGGAGGAGAGCGTTCTCTGTGGTCGCGTTGCTCACAGTCTCTCAGCCCTGTCGGCTGCGTTACTGCAGTCCCTCAGCTCTGTCTCACAGGAGGAGAGCGTTCTCTGTGGCCGCATTGCTCACTGGCCATAGGAGGAAGCCCCCTGCCCCCAAGCCAGCAGCAGCCGCGAATGCGGGATTCCTCCCGGGCTCGACTCCTGGCTCGGCATCAGTGGCCGGGTGTCAGGGAGGTCCCACCATATTGTCTCACCCTGGGGTGTTCCACATATTAATACTTGGTAACTTGGATGGTCCCTTGCAGAGAAGGTAACACCCATAAATGAGTACTTAAGAAAACTAATTTGAAAGGTCCTTTTATGAAACAGACACATTAAGTCAATTTCAAGTTCACTGCTGCTCAGATGGGGGCCTCTGTTTTGCCCTTGTTGCTACCCCTTCCGCCTCTTAGGAAAACTTATAGTTTCCTAGAACACCAGTGTTCCACGTGACACAGGTGGAGATATGTTCCACATAACACGGGCTGTCTTACACACTAACCTTAGTCACGCACTACTTTGCACCAGGGTCCAAACCCTCCGGAGGCATTGGTTCATTTTGATGGCTTCCAGTGGGTTCTTCCTTTATTTCTGAAACTCTACACATCACCTTTGTATTTTTTGTACATCAGACCACTTTAACTTCATAAACTTAAGAGGGTTTACAAGAGAGCCCTATAGAGAGGTATGGTTGAACACAAAGTCATAGGGTACATTGGCCTGGACCATGAACTCCCTGTGGGTGATATTTCACAACTTCTCCATTTACAGCAACATCTCTCATTCCAAATAAAACATTCTGCCCTAAAAATAATGCTTGTCCTCTGGCGAGCTCCGTTACCCACCCTTCTCAAGTGCCCTTCTGAGCCAGTCACAGGAGACAGCAGCCCGCAGAGTTCTAGCTGCACCTTGTTGGTTCTGCTCCATTTTTAACGCTTCCTGCCTTCCCTTGCAGATCCAGAGGAAGCAATTTACGATGACGTTCCCAGGGAAAATTCAGACTCGGAACCAGGTTTGCTCTTGTCTGGGACTGATCTTAAGGGATTCGGTGTAGCACTCTTCCCCCTGGGTGCAAAAGTGAATCTTCAGTGTATGTACCATCCCCGGGGCTCAGCGCAGGTGTCTCCTGTACTCCTGTCTTGCGTGACATAGTGACTCGTTGCTGTGACGTGGCAGAACACTGGTGAGTGTGCACACATGTGCATCACAAGCAGAAAGCGTGAGAGATACAGAAAACAGGAAGAAAGAGGTAAGAAACATGGAGGCTGAGAGGTGCAATGTATGTCTAGTAAGTGGTATAGGTGAGAAAATGCAGGGAATAGGGATAAGGTAATGTTCAAAGAAAGAGTTACTAGGAATTTTCTAGAATTAAAGATATAAGTTCTCAGAGTATTGAAATAGAAGTGCAATGCAAGATTAGGTAAGCATCAGTCCACATCACGACAATTGCAGCAGAAACCTCAGAGCACCAAGTCCACAGTGAAAATCTTAAGAGCTGCAGGAGGAAACAGATAGCCCACCGAGGGGCTGCCATCGGAGAGAGCGGCAGACCGCTTGGCAGCTGCGGGCCCAGGACGACGGGAGAGCGAGGAGGAAATGTTGCTCCTTCCCTCGGCCTTCTGCATCCAGCCGAAGCAAGGAAGCACCGTCCTTTAAGAAGAGAAGGCGCTCAGACACAGACGGGGAGGCGACCCCTGGCAGCTCCGAAGGCGCCTTTAACATGTATTTCCAGGAAAACAGTACTAGACCTGGAGGGAGACCTGGAGGGAGGTCAGGGGAGCCAGAAAGAAGAGAGCACGGACAAGTCAGCAGACTCGTGGATTCGGCTCAGCAAGCGCTGTGGGCGGGGAGCACGCTGCTCCCCCACGACCTGGAGTCTGTACTTCCCGGGGGAGAGGTTTGCTGGTTGGTTGGTTTTGCTTGGCCATGATAGATCATGTCTGTATTTCCTGGGCAAGTGAGAAGATAATAAAATACATTATTAAATTCCAAACCAGCAGAGCACAACCCAATCTGGCCGAAAGCTAGAACATATAAGTGAAGACAGAATCGCAAACTAATGTGAGAAACGACTGCAGAATAAGTCCAAAGGTGTTGGCACTTAGAGTAAATATAGACTGGATACAATGGCCAGTAAGAGAAATTCTCAGATGGATAAAATAGAGAGCTAGCCGTATACTCTAGTGAGAGAGACGCAGGGACACAGAGGATGTGAAAGTAAACGGTGGAAAAAGAAATACGAGGCTGTATAATGTAGTTGATGTAATTGTGATAATAGATAAGGTGTTACACGTTATTAGATACAGAGTGAAGGAACAGTTCATGAGGAGGAGATGTCACAGCTCTGCGCTTACGGGGACCTAACACCAGAGCCTCAAAATAGATAAAGCAAATCCCAGGACTTGCGAGGCTGAAACAGGAGGATTGCAGGTTCAAGGCCAGCCTCAGCAACTTAGCGAGATCCTCAGCAACTTAGTGAGACCCTGCTTAAAATAGAAAATGAAATAGGACTGAGGGTGTAGCTTGGAGGTTCAATCCCCAGTACCAAAACAAGAAAAAAAAACATATATGTAAAGCAAAGTATCATGAAGATGTAATCAGAAATAAGGAAATACATAATTGTAGTGGGAGCTTTTAACAAAGCTCTCTCCACTATTGTTGGATACTGGATACAAAATTAATAAATGCGGAAGGTTAGTCTATTCAACTCGAAAGTCATATATAGAGTCTTGAAGCTAATAGTTTTTGAATATCCATATTTTCAAATACATGAACTATTTCTAAAATTATATAGTATACCTCAAAGAAAATGTTAACAAATGCAAAAAGACTCATGCTAATGAGTTCTAATGAAAGCTAAAGGCCCCATTCCCTGACAACTACCCAATGAAGTCAATTAAAAACAAACACAGACATGTGGAAATTAAAATTCCTACTACTGTGTAGCTCATGGTCAAAACAGAATGGAAATCAGAAAATAATTTGACTGGGATAATCTACAGACTTATGGAATAGGTTTAAAATGATAACGTTGTAGACATATTGGTTAAAAATATTGAAGAATAATGAGCTCAGACCCAACTCAGTTACATGAAAAGGCAGCAAACAAACCAAGGGCAAGTGGAAGAGGGAAACAATACGGGCAAAGAGATCAATCAGGAAGCAGCAAAATAAGAGAGGGTGTTAACAGAGCCAGACACGGCTCTTTGACAAACAGACACATCCCTGGCAGTATTATCAAGAGAGGAGAGAAAAGCAGAAAGGAGGAGGCGGAGGGAGAGAAAGACTGATGGAACTGCAGTACGTATTGTAAAAACCGTAGCTTTTATATCAATACATTAAAAGGCTTAAGTGAAATTAAAATTGTCCCATAATAACCGATGCAAGACGCCGAGTCAGTCTGTTAGCTGCGGTGCGGAGTGGCGCCTGGCCGTGCCACCTGGCCGTGTGGGGCTCACTGAGCCTGCAGGGACAGGCGACCCTCGTCCTGTCACACACACTGACACAGTGAGTGGCAGAGGAGGGCGCCCTGTAACGCACTTCACCATGCAGCATGACCTTGTAAACGCCTCCCCCAGAGCTGAGCAGCCCAAGAACAGTGTAGGAAGCCAAGTCCAGCAGCACCCCAGCAAACAAGCAAGGGCCCATGGGAACCGCTTGGGTTTGTCTCGGGAGTCAAGGATCCTGTAACATTAGATTCCTGTGACATTAGTCCTGGGCGAGCTGCTGTGCTCAGCGTGTGCTTAGAAGGTGCTTGGTAAGCTCTAGTGGCCATTCAGGGTAAGAACTTGCAATAGAAGGGAACTTTCTTAGCCTAAAAGGTGCGATCTTAAAACCTACAGCAAACTTACCGAATGGTGAAGAGTGAAAATATCACAACTCACTCATCCCCCAAGTGCTTTCCGGCGCTGTTCTGGGCGTCGCTGATGGGAGCTGCCCCTACCCCCCGTCCCCGAGTCCCACTGCAGGCCCACAGCTGCTCTTGGCCTGTTTATAAGTAGAACGCCCAGGAGCTGGTGGTATGCCTGTGTATGCAAATCTAGTGGGGACTCAAGGCCTGCTGCCTGCAGAAGGCAGAAATGCATTTTCAGGTCAGAGAGCCGGTGGACTGCTGGCTAAGGGACTACCTCCCCTCTTTCTCCTCATTTCTAAAAGCAAAGAAAACCTGCTCAGGTGCCCATAGATGTCCCCAAATCTTTTGGGGCCACAAGAGCCAAATGTCTTCACATGTGTCTTTTTTGAGGTTCCGGAAGTGTCTTGTCCCTGACGGTCCTCCGAGGTCAGCCATGACATTCCCCTGGCTGGAATCCTGGCATGGCTGCCCCTCCCCGCAGCCCACTGGGTCTGATCTCTTTACCTCCTTGGGTATCTTGTGGACCCACTCTTTCAAAAGAACCTGTGAGTGTCGCACTGCTTAGGGAGCATAGAGTGACGCAACGCCGTAGCCTGGGCATCTCAGAAACATCAGGTGCTCAGTGCTCACAGTTCCCGGCAGGCGCGGGGTCTGGTGAGGGCCCACTTCCTGGTTCCCAGTCTGTGTCTCCTCCCTGTGTCCTCTGTGGAAGGGGCAGGCAGCTCCCTGAGGGCTCTTTCATAAGGGCAGTAATCCCATCTGAGGGTCCCAGCCTCAGGACCCCAGGCCCCACATTCTAAGGCCATCACAAGGGATTCAACACCAAGACCGGGGTATCCACCAGGGTCCGTGACCATGGTGGTCCTCGTGAGCCGGCGGTCCACCTGCAGACGCATCTCCCCGAGAAACCCCTGCTGCACGGGACTTGGGTGCAAGGAGGTTTATTCTCAGCACCTTGCAAAGAGCAAGAGGTGGGGGAAGGCAGAGAGCAGTTAAAAATGATGAAACTGTGCGTGTCTATCAAAAACAATGTTCAGCCCAAAGTGAGATTTAAAAACGTGATGGCGCGTAGTGTCTTTGCCGGGGTGAGTGGGCCAGCACCCTGCAGGGAGACCTGGGCTGACGGGGCGGGTGGGAGTGGAGGGTCAGGGCATTCACTGGATACACACCGGCCTTGGCTGCCTGTGAATGAGAGCGTGCTGGGACCAACAGGACAAGCCTTTAGGTGGGGAGCAAACGTGCCTGCTGTTTTGTGTATTTCAAATGCTCCATCATTAAATGTCTTTTAAGTGAAGCAGATGCACTAAGCTCGGAGATTCCTTCTAACCCTCATCTTGAAGTTGGAGCTTCGGAAGATCAGGTGCGGTGGGCCGTGGAGATGGCTGTGTCTGTGGGGGAGCCGAGGTCCACGAGGCTTTATTAAGTCAAGGTCTCAGAGCGCCAGGAGAATACTGAAAACTCATCAGAACGATGAAGACCATCTAGGGTCACTTTGTTCTAATTTTAAATTGTGGTAAAGTACATATTATATAAAAGCCACCGTTTGATCCCCTGTAGCGTCCAGAGGCATGGAGCACGTTATGCTGGGCAGCCTGCTGCTCTGAGGAATGCTGTTGAATTTGTGGCCGAGGGCAGGTCCCAGGACTACAGCCAGAGAGATGGGAGGGCCGGCTCTTAACTGGCCTCAGAGAGAGCGGCCTCCACAGTGGCTGAGTTTAGTCTTCAGTTTCAGAAACCATGA
The DNA here is from genome assembly GCA_004027185.1 of Glis glis. NCBI lineage: Eukaryota > Metazoa > Chordata > Mammalia > Rodentia > Gliridae > Glis > Glis glis. The sequence continues at coordinate 12,255 of PVJS01014789.1, read as the reverse complement.
GTCTGAATCCAGGAGTTAAAGAGACCATGATAATTCATTGTCACCAACAATTAGCAAGACACTCAGACGTCCACGAAAGCCCCATGTGTGCTGGCAGGGCCAAAATAGCAACCGCTTTTCTAAACCTTTAACAGCACTGTTTTTCACACGCTCTGATAGCCTGAGTTGTGATGGGCTGAAGGTCAAGGCTCCTGCAGGGCCTAGAGATGTCGGGGCTCTTGCCTCCCCCAAGACTGAAGACAGACACAGTCGGACCATCCTGAAATGGAATTCACAGCAAACAGGCACCTCGGTCAGACCCCAAGAGTCCTGGCATGTGGCCAAATGAGCGAGGTTCATTGTTCAGCATTCTGTCACCGGCTACCTTTGATGAGTGCGGGGAACATGGCTTCTGCTCTCAGAGGGCCTGCAATCTAACCCGGGGGGAGAGAGTCACCCGTGAAAACCGGACACCTGCTGACTCGTTCTGTTCTGTGTGGACCGGAGCCCCTGCCAGGCCAGCGAGGACAGCAGGGGCAATGGCCGGGGATGGAGCAGGAGCACCCTGGGTCTGTCTGGGATGCCTTCCCTGCACCATCCGGGCCTGCCGGGAACCCAGCCCTGTGTCCCTGGGCGCCTGGTGGGCTCTGGGTCACCCTCGGCCCAGGTTCCAGGCCATCCTGCTAGGAGGCAGCCCTCTTGTTCCCTGGATGAGTTGCCACGTGTAGCAACAGCTGGGGGTCTCTGCCTGTGAAGACCTCTGAGGCCTTGCAGAAAGCCCCTGCCGCTGGACAGTCATTCTTAGCTCTGTTTGGCCCCGGATGACATTTACCCTTCAGAGATTTTCTCAGAAACTTGGAGGATTTGCTTTGTATTCTAAAAGAAGCCATCTGAACTCAGTGGAGAAATATCACAAGGCTAGAGTGATTTGAAATATCTCGGGTTTTAAAGTGGCAAGACACGTCTAATTTCTCATTTCCAATGGAAGCAGACTTTTGCTTTTGGAGTGACCGTATGTGCAGGGCTTGTTTTTGTCCTGGAGAATATAGTCATCAGTGCCTAATTACGTGTGGTGTTTAAGGCCAAGTTCATTACAGCAAACAGCTGAGGATGCGCATGTGCTAAATATAAGAGACAAAGATGAGCACATTTTAATGCATGGAGATTCCATCTTCTGTATAAATTCCTTCTGTTCTTAAATGATAATCTAAGCAGACGTTATTCTTAAGAAGTCATTTATCCCTGGTAAACTTCCACAAAAATAAAGAACCATTTGTGCTCATGAGATCAATAATAGAAATGAGAAAGACAGTAATATTCTGAGAGTTTGGAGATGTCGTTTTGATCCTCCGAAAGTCTTGTTGTTAGCAACACAGCATTGAAAATAGAAAGTCTATATTTTCGCATCAGTCAGGGTGTGTCACCAAGTCACATCTCCTGCACTTGGGCCTGGCGGCTGTTGGGAAGGAGCCTGCTCATGGTGGGTCTTGGCTCGCAGTAGGAGCGCAGAGCATCTGTCAGGAGGCACAGCTCAGCTCAGTTCACAGTTGCAGGGTACAGATTAGGAAGGAATGTCCTTGGCATTTTCAAATAAAGACCCTTTGTCATTGTATTTGGTGATGTAAATATGACATGTTCTCTAGTCTTCTGAAATGACTGATGTCATGAAGCTACTTAAGTAACTAGCAGATTATTTAGAAGTTTTATTAGACCATTTTTATCAAAACTGTTAGTAAAATTTACAGTTGTTTAAAATAAGCTTCACTGTGTTAGTCCTTCAGTATCACTCATCTGTCTGTCTATCTCTTTAGATAGCTGCTTATCATCCATCTATCCATCACCTATCATCCCTCTGCCTATCTATCATCTATCTATCCATTATCCATCTATATCTGCCTACCTATCATCTACCCATCATCTATCTACCTAATCTTTTTATATTTCATAAACTTCTATAAAGATTTTCCTTCATGGAAAGTTTAGTATTGCTAAAAAAGTACTTGGTGTAATTGTGGTGGGTTCTTATAGACCAGGGATCCCTTGGGTCTGGATGGGCCGGGGGACCTGTCAGGACCACCTGAAGAGTTTGTCAGACCCCACGCTCACTGCCCACGTGGAGGAGGCTGAGAACCAGCGCCTTTCCGAGGAGCACGCTGGAGCAGAACGTGGCTGCCTCGTTCCGTTCCTCTAGATTGTTCTGATATGCTTCTACCACTGACTCTAGGCTATACGGTAAATCAACAAGCAGACTAGTGAGCTCTGCATTTTAATTTACTTTCATCTTGCAATTCATGTATCCAGATGAAATGATTTATGACGATGTGGAGAATGGAGATGAAGGTGGGAACAGCTCTTTGGAATACGGATGGAGCTCAAGCGAATTCGAAAGCTACGAAGAGCAGAGCGACTCGGAGTGCAAGAACGGGGTTCCCAGGTCCTTCCTGCGCAGCAGCCACAAAAAGCAGGTGCGCGTGGGTCTGTGTGTGCAAGGGACAGCTCTTGTTCCATTGACATGTGACTGTGTGACTGTGGCTTTCATGCACTTAATACTTGAATAATTATTTTTTAAGACATTGACACATAGTTTGGGGAGAATATAAGGTATTGACCAAAAAGAAGGTGTCTCAGCTACCCTGGGATTGCCTTTTTTTTTTTAAGAAAACTTTGTGTGTGTGTGTGTGTGTGTGTGTGTGTGTGTGTGTGTGTGTGTAAAACTGAAGTTAGGGTCCAAGGAGGAACTTGGAAGCCTCAAAGAGTGAACTGCAGAACTAGGTGGTGTGGGGCAGGCTTGGGGCCGCCTCACTGATGCATATCATGCCGTGAAATTTTCGGTGTAGCTGTCTGAAATAGCTTTTTTTGCTGGTGGGGGTCTCTTCTGGCCATCCACAGTAGGGTTGATGGGTCCTGTTTTAGTTAGCCTTTTCATTGCTGTGACCAAAATACCTGACAGGAACTACTTAGAGGAGGAAAGGTTTATTATGGTTCGTGGTTTCTAAGGTTCAATTCCTGGTCGGCCAGCTCCAAGGCAGAAACATCATGGTGGCCAGGAATGGCAGAGAAGAGCTGCTCAAGGCGGCTGGAAGCAGAGAGAGAGAGAGAAAGAAGAGACAGGGACAGATAGAGTGCCCAATGCCTCACCCACAGTGACCCATCTCCTGCAGCCACACCCTGCCTGCCTACAGTTACCACCCAGTAAGTCCATTCAGTTGATTTATCTGTCAGTGGATCTATTCACTGATGAGACCAGATCTAATCATTTCATCACTGAACACTGTTGTATCGCAATGCCTGAGCTTCTCTGGGGGACATCCCATCCCCAAACTATTAGTGTTAACAGCTACTAATGTGTACAGTCACTTCAGCTGTGAGGTGCACAGGCAGGCTGCATGCGGTCCTCCTCTGAGGCCTGATGGCTTCTCATTCAAGTTGGTCATGGCCAGTTTTACCTCCTCCCCACACCCTGCCTGTGACCAAGGTCACCAGAAACCGTGCTCTTGATGTGACATCCGTGTTGCTATGGGTAGCGGGTTATTACAGGTCGCTGAGAATTCTCCTGTCCTCTAAATGGGTTTCATGAAAGTCAAGAAGAAGCTAGCAACTTGCAGGGGTCAGCTTCACTATTCAGTGTTGTTAAGAGGCTTCTTCCAGGGACTTAGACTGGGGTGGGGTGGCCAGGATGGCTTCAGCTGGGAGGAGCCAGCGAGCGAGTGAAGCTGCAGTCCTAATTAGCGGAGCTCAGAGCTAAGGTGACACTTGGCTTGATACGACCGAGCCAGACGCTGCGGATTTAAGCTGAGGTTTTTAAAGAGACGCTTCAGCAGGTGGAGCATTCAGGGGGTGACTTGGGACATGTGCTGAACACTTCAGTTCTGCCCCTGTGATTGATGGGGACAGACTGGGCCAGGACGGGTGGCGGATGGCCGCTCTAGCAAACTCCTCGCCTTCACACTGGACCTGGGTTCCCGCTCGAGCCCCCGGACGCCCCAGTGAGCAGGTCCATAGCTAGGCAGTCCCTCCCTGCTGGGCGAAGCGTGAGAGGCCAACACAAAGCCCCTCAGTGAATCAGAGCAGTGAGGGGGAGCCAGCGCGTGCTTCCTGCTGGTGGTGTGGGTTGGGGTGTGGCCAGGCGCCTCGTGGGCTAGGCCTACCCAGGGCAGAAGTGTAAGTAAAAACTAGCAAAATAAAGCTATGAATTGTTGAAGAGTCATCGCAGCAGCAGCCTCAGACTGCTATTAAACATGGTTTAAAGTGCCCTTGCTGTGGTGGACAGGAGAAATGCCCCCGGAGGAGCAGAGGGCTTTGGTCCTGCGCACTGGAGATGGGTGGGTGCAGGAGGGACAGTCCAGGGGACCCAGCTTGCCGGAGGGTCAGGGCCACGTGCACCCCGGCCATCCCGGACACAGGTGCTTTCCTGGGGTGCCAGCACAGAAGACGTTCCAGTGCGTGGGGGTACTTGATGGTCCCGGTCTCCAGCTGCGGCTGATGACCCCACCCGGGTGTGTTTGAGCATCTCCTCCGCTCTGGAGTCTCAGGCAGGCGGGCATTTCCCTCTCCACCACGTGGTGGCCAGGGCTGCCAGCAGAGAGGCCGCGGTCCTTGACTGTGACATTGCCTGCCAGTTCCAAGAGGGGCCTGTTGTGAAGGATTGTCTCTTTGTGCCATAGCTCTCTCATGACCTAACCCGCTTAAAGGCGCACTGTGAGGAAAAGATGAGAGACTTGGTGGCCAGCACTGTGGGAGCCGTGGAGACGCGGCAGCTGCAGCACAGGCGCCAGCGGAAGGTAGTGTGGCTCCCTTCTGACGCGCCCCAGTGGACGCGCCGGAAACGATGGGGCGGCGGAGCTGGCCGCTCAGGCCCTGGGACAGTGGTTCTCAAAGTGTGGCCCAGGGGCTCCTGGGGTCACCCGGGCGCTTTCGGGGTCATGTTGATTCCAGGCCATTACTTACCTTCTCCACTCTCGTTCTCTCATGGGAGGACAAGGAACTTTCCAGAAGCCCCACAAGGTGTGACGTCACAGCTGACTGAATGCAGAGCTCAGCTGTGTGAGAGAGACTTCCAGAAATGCAAAGCAACACCTTTGCCTTTTGTTTGGGAAAATAATGTTCATAATATGTTACTTACGATAACATGTGCTCACCAAGTACTGTGCACACATATGTTACTCTCACCATGAACTACATCCTGACGTGAGACTAGATGACTATAATGCACCAGCAAAAGTGTATATATTAAAGATAGAATGTAATGAGCTAACTTCTAAATGAATATTAATGAAGTCAGGTGTGGTGGCGCATACCTGTAGTCCTAGTGCCTGGGAGGCTGAAACAGGTTTGAGGCCAGCACACAGTAACTTAGCAAGACCCTGTTTCAAAATAAAAAAGAAAATAGGGCTGGGGGTGTAGCTCAGAGGTAGAATGCCCCTGGGTCTAATCCCCAATACCAAAAGAACAAAATGAATATTAATAATATTCAAAAATTTTCTGTTTTAACTTCCTATACAGTCACTATAGATTAGTAAAACCCAGATTAACTAAACTCTTTGGAGTTTGTGATAATTTTTAAAGGCTGGGGGTATAGCTCAGAGGTAGAGCACGAGGCCCTGGGGTTCCATCCCCAGCCCTGCAAAAACAATACCAGTAATATTAATCTTTAAGCGCGGAAGGGGCTCCTAGGCCAAAACGTTTGAGAACTGCTGGGCTGGGAAGTCGTGCTGGTCGGCTGCTCGGGATGTGTTTTAAAAGGGCACTGTCAAGTACCGTCCATTAGTGCTGCGGAGCAGCCCTGAGTTGAAGAGGGGCGCGAGCCGTGACGTCCTCCAGGGCAGCAGCTGCTCCTCCCCCGGTCGCCGGGCTCTGGCTCTTCCCAGCAGCGGCTCCTCCCCAGGAGCGACTTCACTGTGACGCCCAGCGTCTGGTCCATTCCGCCGCAGGACAGTGAGGGAAGCAAGGTGCGGGCCTGTGGGATATCAGGCACTTCCAGAACTTTCCGGGAACTGGGGGCTCTGTGGGTATAGCACAGATGGCTGCGAGCGACCTGGCCAGGCAAACATGGCCGAGGCTTGGGGAACGAGAAATAAGAGCGGGTCATGATTCGGGGCCAGGCCAGGTGGACTCCCGTCATTCAGGAAGAAAATCGTGCAGAGCCAGAGGCTGGGCCGAGGATGAGTCCGGGCAGTTGCTTGCCTCCTGGATCGCTGGGTCTCCCGTGCCTCAGCGGGGCCAGGCCCTGGGGCCCTGAGCTCACCTCCTGTCCCAGTCTGCAATGCCCTGCGTCTCCAGGTGGGGTCAGCGCCGGGCCAGTTAGGAAGCAGCAGATATTGGGAAGGTGTGGACAGCAAGCTGGGCACTTGTAGTGACAAGAGCAGGAGGCACCTGGGGTGGAAGTGCAGGGGGGAGTGCGGGAGGCCGCCAAGGATGCGCCAGACGGACAGGGTCATGTTGTGTGTGGCATCAGAGGTTATAGAGTCAGGCAGAGGGCAAGAGTAGCTTTGGAGATATTGGCAAGCTAGGAGAGAACGGCCGTGCAAGGGGTAGGAGCTGGAGTCGCGTGCTGGTGTGGAGTGTAGACAGGATCTAGTTTCAGCGGGATGTCACTGGGGACGTCCTTAGGGAGTAAGGACTCAGGAAACAGTCAGGGCCAGAGTTGTGTGTCTGACGTAGCACGGGAGCTGGACGCCCGTCCATAGTGAGGTAGCCGGAGCAGGGGTGGAGGGTTGAGCTGCGGAGCAGCCAGTACTGCAGATGTTGGGTTTTAAAGAGCAGAAGTAAAATGCCAGCTCGCTGGGGAAGCTTGAGCACTGGTGGTGTTAGGTCAGGACCCCAGGATGTCGCCTGTCTGCCTGAGGGTGTGAAGAGCAGAGGCGGGCTTGTGCCACCCAACTCCACCTCCCCACGGGGCCCTGGGCTGGGTGTGGGACCCTTAGTAGGAAGAGGCCCCTCTGAACAGCTGCTCCCGCCTGCACACAGGGCACATCTGGAGGGCCGCTCCACCTAGAGAAGGTTGAAAAGCTGAACCGGAGACCTAAGGGTCTACAGTTAATTGTTCTGCATTTGACTTTGTGCACTTTGTATCTGAAAGTGACTATAATAAAAATAAAGACTGACTTGTAAATGCATTAGGAAACCTTTCACTATGTCAAGGAAGGGCTCTATTTTTAAAGTCTGTCTGTCTCTCTCTCTCTCTCTCTCTCTCTCGTCAGCAAAGAAAACAAAAATAGAAAGTGATGAAAAACTCACAATAACCCTGAAATCTCTCCCAAATCAAAAAGCCAATTTTGGGTAGTGTTTCAAGCCCAAAGTACTTGACAGTATTCTTTTAAAATAACAGATTGAAGCGGCAAGTAGAATCTCTCTGAATAGCGCCGCCCCTCACAAGCCTCCCTTTTACAGATGCAGAAGCTCATGAAGGCGGCCAAGGAGGGGACCAGGGACGGGCTGGAGAAGACCAGAGCTGCCGTGAAGAGGGGCCGCTCCTTCATCAGGACCAAGTCCTTCATCTCCCCAGGTGGGGACCTCGAGCCGTGCGCCCAGGACCCAGGCTCTGCGGCCTCCTTCCCTCCCGGAGCATGCATGCCATGGAGGGTTCTCCCGCCCCCGGGTGGGGAGGGTTTGGCTCAGCCCAGCTCACCCGGGGCTCCCAGGGGGCTCGCATTTGTAGGCTGAGGGTCCCGAAGCAGCTGTGATGGGGTTGAAAATCACCAGCAAAATTTATAAAGGGACATACATAGTAAGCAGTGGAAAATCAAACACACCCTCCAAGCAGCCAACCTCTCTTTAATGCCTCCTCCCGGTGAGGGGCTGCTGGCACCCTGCGCCTCTTCCTGTACCCGTCCCTACACCCTCTTAGGTGCCAGGGGCTGCACCAGCATGGATTCTTAGCAGCAGTACCCATCCTAAACCTGAACAGGGGTTTCATGTTGACAGTATGTTCACTCTCCCCATCAATTTATTGTCTTGTTCCGATTGAAGTCGCAAGCCAAGGAGGTACCGTTGTGAACAGGGATTTTAGAAACCTTTCCAGTGGCGAGGGAAGATCTAAGGTGGAACCAGGATTTCCACGTGTTCCTAAGTCGTCCGTGGCCCGTGCAGCTGTTGCATGGTGGCGACGAGCCATAGCCCAAGGTCACTTACTGTCTGAGGAGGCCTCTTGGACCCTCTGCACCAACACACAGAGATCTGGCTGTGGAGGGCGGGTGAGCGTTCACCACGACTCCAGAAGCTGAAAACACCCGTGTCTTCCTCGTTTCCAAAACACACGTCCTGTGCTGGTGCGTGCGCGGCATTGGCTTCTCCGTACGTGCTGAGAAAGCACACTGCCATCATGCATTTCCTCAAGGAATGGCCTAGAACGCTACACGAAAGGGGAGTTAAAACTGAGCGGGCCCTTTTCAGCTTTCCAGTGTTCATGGAGGCCTCAGCATCTCCACAGGATGGAGGGGGCTGGGTTTCCCTGGTGAGGGAGACAGGTGTGCGCTTTCTAATGAAATGCACAGTAACATCTGTGCTCTGGTACAGGTGCCAAGTGGGCACCAAGTGAGGTCAGCTGTCCTGGAGGAGGCCTCGGCGCTGTCCCCAGCAGCACATGCGGGGTCTTCAGGTGGGTCCCCGCCTCACAGTGAGGCCTTCTGCCGGCCGAAGAACCACAGCCCGTCCCAGTCCTGGATGCTGGGATCAGCTCAGAAGAGGCCTCCAGGGACGGCTGCAGGCTGGGAGGGGAGGTGGTGGTTCATCCGTGCCCTGGGATGCGCTTGGGATCTGTCGAGGGGGCGCAGCACCTAACAGGCAGCTCCCTGCACCTCCACCTCCCTTCCCTGAGCTGAGAATCGAGCGACTTGGACTCAGCTAGTGTATTCTCAGTCCTAGGTGTACCCAGAATGACCTGGAAAGCTTCTTACGAGCGCCCTGTGCCCAGGCCCACTGCCCACAGCTGGGAAGCCAGTCTCCGAGGGAGGAGTCTGGGCGCTGGCGGGCTGTGGAAAGCCCTCAGCTAAAGTCTCTGTGCATTAGAGAAGCTCGGGTTTCTGTTACCTAAACGTTCCCCAGCTCTTTGTTCCAGCCAGGCTATGGATTCTTTAATGTAGTTAGCCGTGTCTGGTTTTTAAAAACGAATTCAGTTTTGGTTTAAACTTCTTGGCTTTTGGAAAACTGCTTTTTCAGACTCCCAGTGAGGGAAGGAGACAGAAAGTCAAGAAACGCACCAAGTCCGCCCCGAGTTTTGCCTGGTACTCCTCTGGTCTCAGCCATTCTCCACTGCCTTTGTTTCTACCGTGATACTGCGTAGGCTAAGAATCTGAAATACTGATTGAAATACTCAAATGATACCTCTGCCTTTTAAAGCTAAATTTCGGATATTGAAAATTTCAGATATTGACATGGCACAAGCCTCATGGGAAGGATGTTTTATTGAGCTTGTTGAAATTTCAATTTAATAATAGCTGGGTATAAAGCAAGCAGGTAAAATATAAATGTTTGTACAAAAGACTTATTGGCAGCTTATTTTACTGTGCTATCATGTTATAAACACATGATTTCAACGTGAAACTCATGCATCTCGGCCTTTTCTTCAGATCACAGATCTTGTCTTGAAGATGAGCAGAATCTCTTCATTGACGTGGACTGTAAGCACCCGGAGGCCGTCCTGACCCCGATGCCGGAAGGTTTATCTCAGCAGCAGGTAGCGCGAGCGGACGGAGCCTGGGCACTCTAGCAGGGCAGCTGTGGAATTTTAGAACACTTGAATGTTGACATGCTGGTTGGTAAATATCTGCTGTCCCAAACTGCCTGCCACCCTCCACCGGGTTCTGGTCCAGCCAGGGCCTCGGGGACCCTGGGCTCAGCTGTGGCCTCAGCTCAGGCCACTCTGGTCCCTAACCGTTTTGAGTATCACCCCTGAGTGTAATCTTGAGAAAGTGTGGAATGCGCATTCTTTGTGAAGGTTACTTATACTAGTTTGTATCGATCTGATTCTTTAACAAAAGGCAGCACATGCTGTGTGTGAAGTCAGTGTGCATACGTATGTGCCTGAGATTGGGATTAAATAGAAGGTTTTAATAACTAATGAAATAATCTACACTTCTTAAAATCTGACATTAGGTAGCAAAGGGAAAATGTTAGTGGTTTCCATTGGATTATATCTGGTACAGGAAGAGGAAACTTACGAAACAAAAACAGTACCACAGAGTTTGAGGGATTTTAAGGATAGGGAGTGAACTTTTGGAATTTTGGGGGGGGCTGCTGGGGGTTGAACCAAGGCACATTCTACCCCCAAGCAACACCCCCGGCACTTTTTATTTTTTTATTTTGAGACAGAGTCTCCCTAAGTTGCTGAGGCTGGCCTGGAACCTGCAATCCTCCTGTCTCCCAACTACTGGGATTACAGGCAAGCCTGGCAGGGGGTGAATTTTTGGATGGGATTTGAGTTCTTCTCCTTGTGGGTGGCATGGTACAAGTCATGGAGACCAAGAGGGCTGATGGATGATAGATAGATAGATGGATGGATGGATGAGTAGTTGGATAGATAGGGATTGATGATCAATGAGAGATGGATCAATGGATAGACAGACAGCTGGTAAATAGATGTAGATAGATTCATAGGTGAATACATGCAGGTAGATAAAGACCATAGTCAGATAAAATAATAACAACATAAAAACTCTAAAGATAAGACCAGAGTTTTTTTTTAAGATTAAAAAGGGATAGCTAGGAGCCATAAATAATCGCTCAGCCCAAATAGTAAGCTTACACTTCATTAGAATTTAAGAGGGCACCGAGGGAGTTGAGATTAGTGAGAAAAAAGCAGACAAAACCCCAGGCGTTGGGTTTGTTAGCAATGCCTCACAGCACCGTCTCCAGCCTTGATGTCCTCCATCCCGCCCAGTCCTCGCAGCGGCCTCGCTGGAGTGCACGCTCTACATGCAAGCAGGCCGGCCGCCTGGAGGAGGTCGAGAATCGGAACCTTGGCCCACGGCTGCCCGTGGGAGAGTCTGCATTTTGCTCTGTATCTCTCTGATCGCGAGCCCGCGTTCTTCACCCTTCTCTTGTGCCCAGCTGGGGAAATGTGACCTGAGCTGCTGGCCAGAGAAGGATTATTGACAGATTGTCACAGGAACAAAGAATCTCACACTTGCTCCCGACACTGCTCCCTGGCTCACCCACCTCCTTTTAGCCTCAGCAGTGGTAGCAAGGGAAAGACTGCTGAAGGTGCTCTTGGCGTCCCTGCCCGGCGCTGACTGGGGTAACTAATCGGCCCTGCCTTTACCGGTTTGGGCACTTACCATCTGCAGGATCTCTATGCTAAATACTGAGGAAAAGACGCGACTGGGATGTGGGTTCTGATCGCCCTCAACATAGCGTAGTGGCGACTAAGACCAAAGATCTCCTGTGCACAGCGAGAGCACAGAGGACACTGTCCTTGGGGCAGGAGGGACGGCTGCACACAAGAGGTGGCTCTAGACGAGACAGGTCCTGGAAGTGGACAGTTGGGTGTGCACAGGAGGAGCCTGCAGGCCTTGCAGCAAACACCAGACAGGAAAAGGGGCTGCGCGTGAACAAGACTGGGGCATTGATTAGGGCTGCGGGTCTGTGAGGGGACTATACCTAGGGCTGTGGGGATGTGAGGGGACTATACCTAGGGCTGTGGGTCTGTGAGGAGACTGAACCTAGGGCTGCGGGTCTGTGAGGGGACTATACCTAGGGCTGTGGGTCTGTGAGGAGACTGTACCTAGGGCTGTGGGTCTGTGAGGGGACTGTACCTAGGGCTGTGGGTCTGTGAGGGGTCTGTACCTACAGCTGTGGGTCTGTGAGGAGACTGTATCTAGAGCCGTGGGTCTGTGAAGGGCCTGTACCTAGAGCTGTGGGTTTGTGAGGAGACTGTACCTAGGGCTGCGGGTCTGTGAGGAGCCTGTACCTAGGGCTGTGGGTCTGTGAGGAGACTGTACCTAGGGCTGTGTGGTCTGTGAGGAGACTAAGGGTGTAGTGTCTGTGATGAGAGTAGTGGGGGTTGTGGGGTCTGAGGGGACTGAGTATTGATTTGGGTTCTGAGCAGAATGAGTAGAGGTGTGAGGTCTGAGGAGACTGTACCTAGGGCTGTGGGTCTGTGAGGAGACTGTACCTAGGGCAATGGGGTCTGTGAGGGGACTGTACCTAGGGCTGTGTGGTATGTGAGATGACTGTACCTAGGGTTGTGGGTCTTTGAGGAGACTGTACCTAGGGCTGCGGGGTCTGTGAGGAGACTGTACCTAGGGCTGTGGGTCTGTGAGGAGACTGTACCTAGGGCTG
>PVJS01014788.1:0-39847 GCA_004027185.1 Glis glis | reverse complement strand
CGCAAAAAAAAAAAAAAAAAAAAGTCCTTCCCTTTATATATAAAGTCATATACATATATAGTCATTGAAATTTTTTTATTTAACTGATTGATTGAAGCAGATGACATCACTGTTTATCTATGCCTTGCTTCAAGGAGTTTAATTCATGCACCAGCTATTTTTTGAGCACCTACTTTGTGCCAGATACAGTTTGAGAGGCTGAGGATACAGAGGTGAATAAGAAAGATGTGGTCCTCCTGTCATGGAGCTGGCCTGTAGGAGTTTTATGTTCTAGTACTGAACTGTCCAACACGTACCCACTAGAAACATACAGTTACTTGAATTAAAATCTCAATTAATTAAAGTAAGAATTAAAAATTCAGTTTCTCATTCACGATGTCCATGTTTCAAGCACCCAATAACCATGAGTGGCCGGCGGCTGTGGTATTGGATGGCACAAGTCTAGACCAGCTTCATCAAAGAAGATTCTACTAGACAGGGCTGTTCTGGAGGAATTTTCTAGAACTGCTGCCCATTCTGTGAGTCTAGGAAACCCCTGTACCCATACTGTGAGATGATTTATGATGATATAATTACTTCATATACAATCCTCCCTTTGAAATATGCAGATGGTGTCTAGTATGCCCGGAACCTATAGGTTTATTTTTATTGCAGGCATCCTGTTTTTATTTATAAAATTATTAAATTAGAGTGGCAGGATGAGATTTTGAAATATAGTTGGCTCCATTTCTGTGGGCTCTAGGTCAGTGGATTCAACTAACTGCAGATGGAAAATGATAAAAAAAAATTGACACCTGTACTAAACATGTATAGACTTTTTTCTTGTCATTATTCTCTAAATGATATAATATAACTGTTTACATAGTATTTACATTGTTTTAGGTATTATAAGTAATCTAGAGATGATTAAAAGTATACAGGAGGCAGTACATAAGTTATTTGCAGCACTATGCCATTTTATTTTGATTTTTTTGGTACTGGAGATTGAACCCAGAGGCATTCTACCTCCAAGTTATACCCCAACCCAATTTTATTTCTTATTTGGAAACAGGGTCTCACTAAGTTGCGGAGGGCCTCGCTAAATTGCTGAGGCTGGCTTTGAACCTGCGATCCTCCTGTCTCAGCCTCCCAAGTACTGGGACTACAAGCGTGCATCACCAAGCCCGGCTTACTACATCATTTTATATAAGGGGCTCAAGCATTTGTGGATTCTGGTATCCATGAGGCTGGGGTGGGGCCCTGAAAGCAATTCCCCGTGGCTACCAGGGATGACTGAAGTCATTCATTTCCCCTTATTGTCTTTCAAGCAAGTTGCCTCTATACATCCCCGGGAAAGGAAGGTTGTTGGGCAAAACCCAGAAATAGCCTGCGAGTCTGACAGGTTTTGTATAAGGTTGCCTGGGACCTTAGAGTGTCTGCAGAAGGGGCAACAGAAAGGAAGGTTTGGGGAGTAGATTAAGATGACCTGGCAGATACAGGGCTGGAGCAAAGAGAGAACGTGAATGCGCACACACGTGTGAGGGCGTAGAGAGGAACGCCAGCTTGCACATGCTGTGTGGGCTCAGGCTATGTGGTCCTGGCAGTTCTGTCGTGGGTAGCAGGCTCCTCAAGAGAGAAAGTATCTAGGATTGGACACTGTGGCGAGACTTCATAACTCCACTGGACCTAAAGGGGCATATGACTGGGATGATGGACATTTCGTCTGTGTGGACAGATGGCTCAACAACTGCATCCTGCCCCAGCCGTCTTTTTTTTTTTTTGGTACTGGGGATTGAATCCAGGGTATTCTACCTTCAGGTTACATCCCCAGTCATTTTTACTTTTTGTTTTGAAACAGGGTCTCACTAGGTTGCTGAGGATCTCACTAAGTTGCTGAGGCTGTCCTTGAACCTGTGATCATCCTGTCTCAGCCTCCCAAGTACTGGGATTACAGATGGGCACCACCATGCCTGGCTCCACCCCCAGTCTTAATCCATCCTCAAGGGAAGGTAAAGACGGGGGAGTCTGAGATGGTAATTTCCCCTCAGTTCGTGGGGCTGGGTGTTCAAAATAGAAATAAGTGGAATTATAATAAAAAAGTTGATTTTCTGGCAGCCTCTGCACTTATAGTCTGGGAGCCATATCCACTCCATGAGCAGCATGGTTTCCTTCTTTACACACTAACTGAACGACAACAGACATCGTCTTCTCCTTTGGCCTATTTTATTCGAATCGGTAGAATAACACTTTTCATGGAAAGTGAAAGCACAAAGCAGTGTCATCTTCCATATTTGGAGAAAACTTTAAATAGTTAGGCAATGAATTCCATCCTGGGCTCATGTTTCACACTTTCCTCAACTGAACTGCGCAGGAATAAAGCCAATGTGGTTCCACGACGGGGTGGTTTAGATCGGGGGCCAGCAAACTGCTGTCTGTGGGACAAATCTGGCCTGCCTCCTGTTTTTGTAAATAAAGTTTTATTGGCACATGGCCACGCCCATTGCTTTACTTACTGTCTGTGACGGCTTTTATGGTACAAGGCAACATTGTGTAGCTATGACAAAGACCGTATGGCTCTGTAGGAGAAGAGCATCTGGCCCTGTAGACAAAGTTTGCTGACACCTGGCCTAGATTATAAACTCTTTAAAGACAAGGACAGTGTCGAAATATCTTTGTATTTCTTCACAGACCCTGCTGGGTGCAGAGTAGGAATTTGAGAAAAGTGGTGGATTAAAAGATACTAAAGCTAGAATGAATTTTCCAGTGTCAAGAATGACTTTTTTTCCATGACTGCTGGGAATGTAAGGCCTCAAGTTACAGCCTTAACCCCAGGTATTAAGGACGGCACACTTGAGTCTCTGTCGGCTGCAATACTATAGTGTGGATGTGGTTTGTCCCCCAAAGGTTCATGTACTGGGAGCCTTGTCCCTTGTGTGGTGGTGTTGAGGTGGTGGAGGCTTTAAGAGGAGCCCAGTTGGAGGTAATTAAGTCATGGGGCACCACCCTCGGGAGGGATTAATGCTGGTCTTGTGGAGTGGATTAGTTCCCTCGAGAGTAGGTTTTCATAAAACAGTGTTGTGCTAAATTGTTGAGGGTCTCACTAAGTTGCTGAAGCTGCCCTCAAACCTGTGATCCCCCTGTCTCAGCTTCCCAAGTACTGGGATTACAAGCCTGCGCCACCATGCCTGGCTGACAGTGATTTGTTAAGGACATGCTCCAAAAAGAAACTGGACAGAAAGTGGGAAAAGCAGAATAAGGCAGGGAAAGAGCCACAGACGGTGCAATTTCAGATGAAGTCTGAGCCACAGCCTGATTCTGTGGGGAGCTCCAGAGTACGAACTGCATTGCACATTTAGGAAGGTATTCTGCAGTCCTGAAGGGAGTTGTTTTCCATTTAAGCTAGAGCCAAAGGAACTGGGGTTTTATACTCCTTACATCTTCCCTTTCCTAACAGGAAAAAAACAGGCTGTGAAATGTCTTGGATGCACCAAACCTCACAGGCATCCTTAGGCCCCCTGGATGGTGAAGAGGCTCCCTGGGCTCCAGGGCAATTATCTGAAGGTCACAGGTGAGCCTAGCATTAAAACACTCGGAAAGTGCAGGGTGGGTGCAAAACTTGAGTGCACCCAAGGGGGATGAGAGGGAATCTGGGCAGAGCACGAATGGTATTTGCCACAACAGGGACAGATTATCTATGTTTGTTATATGTGATCTGAGATTACATTCCATTTTGAATTATCCATGCCATTTTTAAAATATGGATCCTCTATTATATGGAAGAATCTTCTTCCTCCTCTTTTTCCTCATCCTCTTACTGCTGTTCCTTCAAAAATAAATTATTTATCTAGGGGAAACAAACAAATGAGCTCTTTCCTTTTTGGGGGGGTCTTCTTTTTATGATTAAAAAGAAAATTTCAAAGTTCTCTTTGAGAATATATTATTTATCCTGTAATATCTCTGGGGGAAGTAAATCCCGCATGTTCACTACAGAATGGTTTTTCTCTTTGTTGTCCAAAGTCTTAACACTTTCATACTTTAAGGGATTTGTGGCTGAAGTACAGGTTTTGGGACCCGTGTAATGTTCACTGTATCCACCGAGGTTAACTTTGGGAGTTTATACACTTCAGGCACGTTCACGTTTATCTTTCTAGAGTGAAGAGCTCTGATCCTCCTAATCTGTCCTCAAATTGAAGCTTTTTCTTCATTCCTTGATTAGTTGGGCTGCTCTACTCTGGCTCAATGCATTTATGTCTTCCTTAACGGGCAGTGACTAAAATTACAACATGATGTTCCAGACACAGATATGCTCTGGATTAGATAAAGCTAATTCATTGTATTTTGTTTTTAATGCTACTGTGAATCATAACATGTTTCACATCATTGTGGGTTGAGGTGCACTCCACACAGGTGTCTGTAGTATTCAACCTGTGCTAGTTAGCTTTTCATGGCTATGACCAGAACACCTGACAAGAACAACTTAGAGGAGGAAAAGTTTATTTTGGCCCTTGGTTTCAGAGGAGTCAATCCATGGTTGGCTGATCCATTGCTCTGGGCCCAAGGTGAGGAATGGCATCATGGCGGAAGGGCATGGCAGGAGAAAGGGTGGGGGGAGAGGCTGGAGACAAGATAATTCTTTCCAAGCATTGCCCCAAGTGACCTATTTCTTCCAAACAGGTCTCACCTCCAAGTAGTACATTCAGCTATCAATGGACTAATCTATTTGATGGGTTAATTTTCTGACAAGTTCAGACCCTTCATGACCCAATCCTTGACTAAAAGCCCACCTCGGAACACATGAGACTTTGAGGACATTCCAGATCAAAACCACAACACAACCTATAGTGATTACATTTCCATGTCGGTAGCCAATTGCATCCAGAGTATGGAACATTACTGTTGTTCAATTATTCATTTTATTTTTTCTTTTGCGGTACTGGGGATTGAATCCAGGGGCGTTCTACTTCTGAGCTACACTCCCAGCCCTATTTTATTTTTTAGTTTGAAACAGAGTCTCACTAAATTGTTGAGGGCCTTGTTAAGTTGCTGAGACTGGCCTCAAACCTGTGATCCTCCTGTCTCAGCCTCCCAAGTACTGGGATTATAGGCGTATGCCACCATGCCCAGATTAATTATTAATTGCATCCAAAATATGTTCTTGGTAGACTTTATCTGCAACACTTCTGTTGACATACACACATAAAGTTTTTTTGAAGTCCCTCACTGTTGGGCTAATATTTAGCATTGCCATAGACTCTCTTAATCTTGCAGACTCCCATTGTTTGGGCTCACTTTGCACAAGTTAAAGAGGACAAGCTCCAACATAGTTTCCATGGGAACCTATTGACTTGTCTCTAATTTGGAGAAACAGGCATTTCTTATATCTCCCCCAACTCCAGTGATAAGTTAACTCCTCCTAAGTGACAAAATAGTCCCAACAGCCAGATGGAAATTCAACTTTTCCCCCAAGTATACATTTAGAGGAAGTGGTTTGGAGCTTTTTTGAGAGTTTTAAACATATCACATCTGCTGATGCTTTAATTTCTACAGGGTTACCTAGCACTGCCTTGTAGTATTTGTGGTCGAGTAGAAAAAGCATGGGCTTTGCAAAGAGTTGTGCAAACATAGGTTGGATCCAAAGTGCTCTCTTAGAGGCAGAGTTACAGCAGGGGCTGAACATGGCCAGCTTGGGCCAAGCACTAAATCCAATTATAGGCAAGGTATTAGCAAGTCTCGAAAAGGCTAAGGAACAATAAAATATTCCAAGGTAACATCGAGTTCATTTTTATGAAAGGGGATGAATGATGCTTCTCTAGAATTAAAGCCACTGCCAGTTTCAAAAGCAGGGCCTCCTCTGAAAGGGAGAGTTCTCCAGCCAGTTGTGGAGGCTCCTCTGCAGGGTCTGGTTAGTCTTCACCAGTACACAAAGCCTCCAGTTCCATCCTTTTTGGGGTAGGTATCATAAACCTCATCTGGACTCTGTACCACATGGATTCCAGTCATTTGCTGCCTCAAAATTCTGGATAAACTGGGTGCCATGGTACATGACTGTAATCCCAGTGACTCAGGAGGCTAAGGTAGAAGGATTGCAAGTTTGAGACCAGTCTTGGCAATTTAGCAATATCCGGTCTCAAATAAAATAAGAAGGGCTGGGATGTAGCTCAGTGGTAAAATGCTTGCCTAGCATGTGCAAGACCCTGGGCCTAATCCCTAATACTACAAAACAAACAAACAAAAACGACAACTCTGGCTAAATCACTCCTCCCATACTTGTCCCCCCATCATCCTCTGTTTCTGCATGCGAGCTCCTCCAGTCACCCATCCTCCTGCATGCTATGTCCTCACTGATATCAGGCTTTGTGCCCAATGAATTTTCCCACCCTGGCTCCCTTTCCCTCCATTTTCTCGGAGCCTTCTGAAATTTCCTTTATTATTGGACAAAAATTCCTTTGCTTTCTCATACTGTTAGGAACCCACTTCCCATTTTTTTTTTTTTTTTTTTTACTTAATTAAGCCTCCCTTTCAGAAAGGCACTACCTCCCTGTAACTTTCTCAAGTGGAGTCTGAACATTCTCCTACATCCACCACTGTGGTTCCCAGGGATCCCACCTGTATTCTCATTGCTACTCTTCACCTCTTCCCAACCACTGCTTTTTACTCTTGGGCAGAAGCCCTTTCTCCTTGGAGCTTCATGTCATCCTGATCACAGTCTTCCCGCCTACACCCTCTCCTGTCATTACTGGGGTTAACTCCAGTGCCTGCATTGGCAAATACAGAAGAACCCAGCTTCAAGATGCTTGACGTCAATTCCAACATATCATAGAACCCATTTTTATAACTATCCCTGGACCTTGTCATTATTCTAAATTACTTCTGAACTCTGAAATTACTCCACTTCTTAATGGTAAATGCCAATTTACTATTCTCTGACCACATCTTATCATCACAATTATTGCAGTCCTCAGTTCTCAGTGTGCTCGTGGCTCAGGCTAGATATTTAGTCTTGAGAGCATTGTTTTTTCCTTCTAGGCACTTACCAACCTTATACCTTCGCTTTCTTCTCCCTCTGTCTTATACACAACCTAACTATGCAGATAGGCGGCCCTAAACAACCCTGTGATATGTATCAAGTCAGTGATAATTCTCATTTTCCCTAGTGATTACAAGACATCACATTTCTTTGCAAAGCTCGATTTCATTGATACTTTCTCAGCACCTCTGAGAAAATGCATATAACAACACTTTCCTCCCTCTTTCCTAATAAATGCCTTGCTCATTTACTCTTAAATTACTAGAATTGGTTTTTGCAAAAAGTCACCAATGACTTCCTAAAGGTCTAACTGAATGGATTCTTCTAAATATTCACCGAATTGAACTTTTTTTTCTCTTGCATTTGATATTATCGACTACACCAGTTTCAGTATTCTACCCTGGCCGTCTCTTCTCTCTCCACTTCTGTGCCCTGACAAGCTCGTCTATTATGGCTTTCACTGCTAGCTATGTTCTCGATCCCCAATTCTGTATGTCTAGTACAGCTCTTTCTACTGAGCTCTACAGTGCTGTATACATACAAAATAGCCTTTTTTTCATGATTTTCCTGGAATTCCCATGGGAATCTCAAACTCAATGCAACCCTAATGGACTCCCCTCTTCCATACATCCTCCTCCCAGGTTCTCTATCTCAGTAAATGACTTTGCTCTTTTGACTAAACCAGAAAACTTAAGAGTCCTCTCCAACTCCTCCATTTAAAATCCCCATTCATTCCCCCCACTGCCAGCCTCTGTATCAGCTGCTTTTGGCCCAGGTCTTTCTGACTTTACCTTCCTCAAGTCTCAGGCTTCCTGTCTTTTCCATTCCAGCTGCTACTGCATTGGCAGTAAGTATCCCCTCATTTCTCAGCTGCCATCTGAACCCCTTTTGTGGACTATCAACATTTTTGCTTGGGAGCTCTGATTAAAACATATGTCTGATCATGGTACTACCATTAGCACACAGCATAAGTCCTCCATGATCTGTTCTCCTGTCTCTCCTCAGACCCATCTGTCCTACTTCCTGCCTCTTGCCTCTCACCCTGCAGTCAGCCATACTAAGCTGTTTGCCATTCCTGGAACTTTCCATACTCAGTTTCAGTTTGGAATGTCATTCTTCTTTCTTCACACCCCCTGCTCCCATCTGCCTTGCAAACATCTGCTCATATTTCAGGGCTCAGTTCAACCTTCCTTTTCTTTGTGAGGCCTCCTCTCTATGGCACCCCTACTCCCACCCCAGGTAGAACTGACTACTTTCTTCTATGGGCTCCATCTCTATATACATGTTGTCAATGCCAGTTTGCATCTCCCTGGATGTAAGCTCCTCAAAGAAAATATCTCTGTCATGTGCATCTCTGTGCCTCGGTTTCCAGCATATGGTAGGAATAAAACAATCCATCAAATGAAGAATGAATTAATTCAAAATGGAGTCCAACCTATGAACAAATGTTAGTTGAATATCATGATAGTGGAATAAATGTTGATCATGATAGTGTACTGATCACCACAGAGGCCTGCTGCAGACATCTCTGCTGTTTGTAAACCCATTAAGCCTCAATGCACATTAGTAAACAAGTCAGGTATGCATCCCTTTAATGTGAGTTGACTTGTTTCAGGAACAGAAAATAGGGGTGATGGCGCCTGATATTAGCTTCTTCCTTAGCAATTTGTGAAAACAAAACCCAACAAAACAATTCTCCCTTTCCCCCTAAATTGGCAGCAACTCAAGTTTTCTTTTCCAGAGTACTTTCTTTGGTCAGGCAACACTCCCCACGCTATAGCTGTTAGGCATTAGTGTGCTCTGAATCCATTAGAGGAGGTCAGTCTGGAATACTAAACAGATGCACAGCCCTGAGTTTTGAGAACTGGAGTCGAACAATTGAAATGCGTAACAATCGCCATCAACTCTGAGTTTCACCAGAAGCAGGCATATTTTAAAGACTGGCTCCTCGAGCTGCCCTAATTTCCACACCTGAAGTGAGGAACTATTAATTTGAGGCATAAAAGTAATCAGGAGACTATTTTAACTTTATGTATGCATGCATGATCCTTGTTTCCAGTCAACACCATAGAGACAATATGCATACCAAAGAGTGAGGATTTCTTTTCTTAATAGCAAACCTTTGTAATAAGTCAATCAATCAATAACAAAACAAAAATGTCCCACTACTCCAGGTTATCTGTTAATTTCAGATGGAAAAGCCATAGACAGTAAGAAAAAAAAATTGACCCATGCATTAAGTAAATTGGATAATTTGGAATGAGTGGAAATGGCTAGAGAATATTAAGTTGTCATGGTAGAAAGTTAAGTTTTGTACATTCTGCTTTCACGGTACTATCTAAACTTGTAAAAATACCCAGAGAAGCAGAAAGAAGGATAAATTTAGCCCCTCATTTAATGCATTCAAGAGCATGATTCATTTTCCTCCTGCCTTGGTAGAGCCTGGGGAATCTGAATATACAGCAGGCAGTACATGGATGCCCTGCAAATAAATAGAAGTCTCATTCATTCAGGGGCCAGAGAAAGCCAGAGACACCCCATTTTCTCTGCCAACAAAGGTGTGCTTCCAGGCACCCCACACACCCAACTGGAGTCCAAATCTGATTTCTAAGCTGGTGAAAATCTGTCTAATTTTAACTCTGCTCTGGCCTTGGCATGAATGCTGCTGGAAATTTATTCTGCTGCCTCTGTACTCTAAGTGACTTTCCCCCTTAAGCTCCAGTGGGATCCTGACCAGCGCTCAGAGGCCATACGACATGGGTCACCCTAATGAGACTGCTAAAAAGAATGTCATCATTTGGGTGATTCACAGTAATCCTTAGTTGAGTCTTAGAGAGCTAGTATTATATATAACTAAGTACCTGAAGATGAATTCAGGCTACTTAAAAAAAATAATAATAATAAATAAAAACCAAATACCAGCCAACCAAACAATAGCAAGTTCAACTTCCCTGTATTAAATAGTGCTAGGCATAGTTCCCAGGGCAAAACAGACCCTCACTGTCCCTTCCCAAGTTCCATTATCTTCTGCTTCCCATCACAGTCTTGTACTCTCCTCTGCTTCGGACACCAAAGCAAATACTTTAGATTAAGTTCACACTATCATTTGTGTTAGCCAACACGGCTTAGAGGTGAAAAGCATTTAAGTTATTTCGTGATTTTATGTGATTCCATTTTTTTTCTTTCAATTTTAGTTTTTAAGCACATTTGGAAAGTAACCTTACAAGTCTAATTCTAGCATCTTTGGTGGTTTTTGTGATAGAAAAAGGATGAAATGAATATATATATCTACAGTTAGGTAACATTGCCCCTAGAAGCAAGGACATTAAAACTGTCCTCCATTCTGAGGCATAAAATTGATGTTAATGACCCATCCCTAGGGCCCCCCTTGTACAACCACATATACCCATCCCCATTAAGACAGAGGTTACTCCCCCAAACATGAAATGGTTCCAGCAATTTTGAAGTCAAAAACAAAGAGTTAGATATGGAGCACGTGCATCACATCAGGAATGAGTCGCCCTGGGAAGGTGTGTTTGGATGAGCAGTAGTTGGAGCAGCCTGGGCAGGGCACACCCACAGGATGGGACTGGCAGACCCTGGGCAGAGCCGCGGGTCCAGGTGGATATGAGATCCGATCAGCTGAACACATGCTTCACAAACTAACCTGGACACGGCACACAGAAGAGGCACGACACCGGAGGGCAGCATAAATGATTTGCACCTTTCTCAAACGGCTCCCTGGGGCTTCTGGGCATTTCTACCTAACTGGGTGGGGCAGTCAGCCAATCCTCATTGGCCCCACCCAGGGTCACAGCATGAAGAGCAAATCACTGAGAGGCAGGGATGTTCAACAGTGGCTTTGGCCACACGTAATGACAGATGTGGGGGCAGCCTTCTATATCCGTTTGAGAAAGGATGAATACTCTTTAGCACTTTAAACAGAAAACTGGCTGATTTAGCTTAGAACAGTAGCTACCAGTGTAGCCCATCTCAGAACATCACGGAGGAAGGGAAGTGATGGGGGAAGGGCGTCACACAGGGCTGGGTCACTTACAGATTGGGATTTGGGGGTAGAAATTTATTCTCACATACATAGAGCACCATGGGTCTAATTCACAGTGTGGGGAGTCTATTTCATTCACACACAACATCTCTCTTTCCGTTTCAGGGACTGGGGGTTTCGAGTTCTAAACTACAATCAGCCCTTCTTTTGAAATAGCAGTAATAACTCCTCTTATTCAGCCAGATGGTGGTGTTTGTTGCACTAGGCTGGGTTCATAGTACAACATCAATAAATGGCCACTTGTAGAGGGACAGACAGAATCCCATTTATCAAACATATCTGCATCCCCCCTCCTCCCATTCTGCATTGTCAAAAAACCCATGGGGGCTTCATCTCATTTGAAGAAGAAAGGAAAAGTAGAAAAGGCAAAATAGTGTAACTAAGTGGAAAGCAGTTTCCAGGGGGAGAAAAGCATACTGAATCTCTGAGGGGACTGGTCACAGGTGGGCTTTTCAAGCATTGTTTTGCCTCTAGGGATCATTTGAAAGGAGCTCTTAAAAGGATTCCCCCCTCCCTGGAAAGGTATCTTGTGAAAGCTGTACATTGTCAACCAAAGACCTTATGACTAGGGGGTGGATAAGATTCCTCCTCAGTGGGTTGGCCAAGTCTCACAAAACAAATATTTGTACCAATTAGGTGTTCTAAAAAAAAGTCTTGCTTGCTTTGGACAATGTATTTTGAGAAGGAAAGAGCATTTGTTCAAAATCTGTCATGGAGGGAAAATAACTTGTTGGTGTGTTCTGTTGCCAGTGTATACATGCTCTTCACAGGCCTGGAAGACTCGACCCTTTGGTGCTTTGTCCCTTGTTCCTGGTCTTAGTCCTACCTGGGATGGGAAGGGGGAAGGGGATGCCAACTTGTTTCTGCTCTTGCTCTTAAAAAGCTTTACTCTCTGGTTATGTAACCCTAATCCATGCCCACAGTCCAGGGCTCAGATGGTTGGCCTGTCAGCAAAATCTGTCTAAAAAAATGTTAATTCAACAATGTTGGAGGGATGTTATTTCCAGAGCTAAAGTCCTCAGGGAAAATGAGAGATAGCTGCTCCTGGGATTCAACTCCTCTGCCCTGAAAGATGTTTCTTTCCTGATGCTTGCTTCCCAAGTAATTTCCCAATGCCTGGCGTGCCCTGACATTTGGTCCCAATCAAATCCTGGAACAGACTCCTGGGCTACAACTATCTTCAGACTCCACACAAAAGGAGTGTTTACTACAGAGAATCAGCATCTATTAGGGCTCAAAATACTGGGGGCCTGCTGGCTCTCAGTCCTCACACTGAATCACTTCATGATATAGATACTACTTTTTTTTTTTCCTGGCATTTACAGCAAGCAACTCAGTTTATGACCTAAGGCATTTTCCATACTTCCAGGCAATGAATTCTAACTTCCTATGAGTCTCAATAGCACATAATTTAAGACAGTGGGAAAGGGAGTTGGAGAATATTTTCCAGTGCAAGGAAAATACCGTACAGATGTTTGCCCTTACCCTTGAATTCTGATGGCGAAATTGAGAATTGTTTATTTTCTCCGAAGTCAAACTCAAGGAATTTGGTTTCTCAAGGCTGGGGGCTGAAAGCTGGGGTAGGAATGGAGAGTTGTGGCATAATATATATTCATGATACTGAAATATCTGATACATGGCCCTAGGATTTTGAATCACAAAAAAATTTTAGATATTTTAAAATGGTTTATTCTTGGATCAAATTTGGTACGTGAGATATTAATTCATGTCACAGAAAGACATACCTGAAAATATACCCAAGGACTACTTTGCTAAAATTGTATAGTCACCTTCTGTAATTTTTGTTTTCCACCAAGATAGGAAGCTAGGAATCAGTCCTCTATCTTGAGCCATTTATTGAGAACAAACAAATGGACTTGGAAAAGACACGACCCAATTGAAGTTAAATACCTGACTTTGGTGTATGAGAATCATAAACTTGCTTACGGTCTATCTGGTCTGCAAACACTTCCCCATAAATCATCCAGTAGGGCATGTAGAAGATGTTCTTTGCCAGTTTCCAGGATGGCTCCTCATTGGGAAAGAGGATGGCTTGCCTAGCGACCCCGAAGCTCATCAGCACCACCAGCATAATGATGACAAAGTACATCATGTCTATCATCTGGAAGGGTGGAGAGAGAGAAACAAAAGAAAACCCATGTGATCGAGTGTTCCTGGAATGCTGAGCTTGATGGACACTTCTGAAGGAGGTTCACTTTCTAGACTGCTCTAAGAGAGGTTTAGATAAGGAGTCGTATCCAGGATACTTGGTCTATGGGGGCCAATGGCCACAGAATCTTATCAGTAATTCACAAAACCATTTTTAAGAAAGTGCGCACACAGTGGAGTCCCTTCATTTTTCATTGCTGTCTCTGGGACACAGTCAAGTCTAGGCGCAGGAGGCAGGTCACACGGAAGTCTGGGTCTCTGTGTGAATCCAACACGAACTCTACTCTTGGGGGAGGCAAGCATCCTCTTTGGATCTCTTCTCAGCATAATTGGAACTGAGATAGTTGAATTATTTCAAGAACTAGTGCAATGCAGTAAATCCCCCTTCTCAGTTCTCAAAGGCTAACAAAGAGTTGGAAACCTCAAGAAAATAATTTATTGTAAATAAAGCCAGGAGAAACTAAACATCTATCATATTCTTGTGACCACCTCTCCTTGCATGATATTCTACCACAAAACAGTCTCTCAGAGAACCACTCTTTCTCTACTTCTCCTGCAGGGTATCCTATTAGTTATGGAAAGTGTTTTCTTAGGCATTAAAACCATGTGGCTTAATAGACTGTACCTGTAGCTACTGTTGACATCATGGATTTGCACCTTGACACATTTATAAAATCCTCTTAGTACATTCTAGTACAATATCATGTCTTGTTCCTCTTCCTTTCTTTCCTGCTTATTTCCACAATATATGTTATTGGGGTTATGTTTCTCATATGCCAAATTGCTCTCCTTTTATCACCCCAAATAGATGAGGTAGCAATAACTATTGATTTTGCCTGGCTAGAACCCATTACTTCTTTGTTTTAGAAACAGTTTCCACCCATTTGTTTTCCAGGCTGGGTTAATCATGGTACCTCACCCCCTGGCAATAGTGATGGGAGGTGGGCATGTGACACAAGTCAGGCCAACTAGAATTCTTTCTTTTTAACTGAAGTTGGGAGAGAGAAGTTCCCATTCCTTCTTTATAATGCTGTGAATTCAGTTTGTCTGAGGCCGAGTCCCCCACCAGTGAAACTGATCAGAGTAGATGGAGCAGATGTGTAAGAGAAAGACAAAATCCTGATGGTGGTTGAGCTTTTGCTTGCAGTAGCCCTTAAGAACAGTTCCCTTCTGCCCTTCTGTAAGTCAGGGCAACCCTTCTAGGCTTAAGCTAGTTGGAGATTTGTTTCTACTTTTTGCAACAAACTATCAGATACCAAAAGACTGCCTTCTCTTGGGTATCCTACTTTTAGAAGGGAGGCCCACCCGCAAAGAAGGATGAATGCTAATTTGGAGTTAACGAAGGCTCCAAATTATTTATTTATTTGTTTGTTTTAGTGTTGAGGATGGAGCCCAGGGCTTAATGCATGCTAAGCATGTGTTCTATCCCTGAGCTATACCACCAACCCTCCAAATTAATTTAACAGTTTTATTTTAATTAATTAATTAATTGATTAATTAATTTGCGGTACTGGGGATTGAACCCAGGGGCATTCTACCTCTGAGCTACACCCCCAGTGCTATTTTTTATTCTTTATTTTGAAAC
The DNA here is from genome assembly GCA_004027185.1 of Glis glis. Taxonomy (NCBI): domain Eukaryota; kingdom Metazoa; phylum Chordata; class Mammalia; order Rodentia; family Gliridae; genus Glis; species Glis glis. Next base: position 25,021 of record PVJS01014788.1, on the reverse strand, counting down.
AGGGTCTTGCTAAATTGCGGAGGGCCTCACTAAGTAGCTGAGGCTGGCTGCGAACCCTGATCCTCCTGTCTCAGCCTCCCAAGAACTGGGATTACAAGCATGCGCCACCATGCCCTGCTAACATTTTTATTTTAAAAGAGTATATTCCATGGTGTGTATTACTAGAATTCAAACATTGTAGCCTTTCTTTTTTGCCTTAGGATACTGGGGTCTCAATATATTTTAGGTCAATTAATCAACTTTCAAGGCAACTTCAAAATCCATCTTCCACTTTGAAACTAAATAGGAATTTCTCCAAATTTGACATTCATTTCTATTTTCATTGTCCTTCTAGATATCTGCTGGTTGGTTATTCCTTCCACAGTTTTACAGTCTCAGAACTCTCTCAAGTGAGCAAGCTGGCTGTGTTGAAACAGTTTTAGGAGGAAACATGGGTCTGTTTTTTATCCACTTTCTCTCTTTTGTAAAATTCTTTCATCACTTATTTACAAGAAGTTCTATCATTGAGAAAGCACAATGGGTCCTTCATGTTATGTTTACTTAAGTAAATTAAAAGACGGGTGGGAGAGGAAGGTTGTGCACTCATGAGATTTAGGACCTAATTTGACCCAAGAAAACTTAACCAGTAAATACAGAAATTGTACTAATTTCTCACTATTGTCTTCATTTGGATTGAATTCAATATCTATCCAGAAGATAAAAAAAGAGAAGAAACATTCTTTTCAAACAATTAGCTTCAGATAACCTAAAGTCTTCACTTTCATACAAATACCAAAAATCTAAGCATTATTAGTGAGAACGGAGGATGGCTTCTTTTGTTTGTAATGCTAACTTATCCAGTTGGTTCCATATTAAGATTTTGTCCTATTCTTGTTAAATATCTTTCAGTGTGCTCAACAAAGCAGAGTATATACTGTAGTGATTCGACACATGTTCTCAGGTGTCAGACGACCTGGGTTTTCACCTTGGCTTTGCTGGCAAAAAAAAAAAAAAAAAAAAAAAAAAAAAAAAAAGGGAAAAAAAAAAAAAAAAAAAAAAAAAAAGCTACACAGGGGAAAAAAATCCACATTAAAAAAAAACACCCCAGAAAAGAAAGGTTTTCCTAACCATTAAAAAAAGAAGAAGAAGAAAAAAAGAAAAAGCAGGAAGTGGTCTGTCTGGGGTGAGTTGCTTAATCTTGTTTTTAAAATGGGGGTAATAATAACAATAATGCATTATTATTTTTACAAGGATTAAATGTGAGAACATGATAACATGTGAATACTGAATGTGGTGAGGCCTCAGTCAATATTAATGTATTATTATTGGAGCTGGAAGGAGGTCAGGCTGTGGAGTCAGGAGTTTGAATCCTGTCACCGTCCCTTGATGAGTCTCAGTTTACTCAATTTTTAAACGAGGACATTAAAACCTATTTCATGGGATGTAATGATGAAGGCATGTCTCACATGGTATCTGGCACACAGTAAATGATACTACTATTGCTGTTTTTATTCGGCATTACCTAAATGAGCTTAGTACTAGGCTCAGAGAATTGCCTTGAGAAGTGGAATCTGAAGACAAGGAGACAGGATTTCAAGTGCTCCTGGACCTGCAGACCAGTTGGAATCACACTGGAGATGTAGGTTCCCCATGCTGTTAGGCATTTTGGTGCATTAGTTTCTTAAACAATTCAAGGACACATAGAGCCAATTTCAAAATGGACACATGGTTATCCTGTGTCCAGGAATCTCATCATCTGTCTAGATCTCAGGCACAGTGAGTACCTGGCTGTTTAGTTCTGACAAGGGACTCTCTAAAGTTGAGGGGCTTTCTGTATAAACACATCTGGGAATATTTTGTTACACTTCCAGTCTGGCAGTCCATCTGGCTCGCTGATAAATTCTACAGGCACATTTTATCTACCTTCTGGATCAATGGCTCAATTATTGAACTAATTATCTGAAAAGCCCCACGAAAGAGAAGAAAAGTCCTCAAATATCCGCATTTTCTACTTATTCTGGACTGATAAATAAATTATTGGTAAGTTAGGAAGTAGAGAAAATATAGTCCATCCCTCTTGCTCACTCCTTAGGAAGATTTCATGCTAGTCAAAATTGGGGACAATTATGTCATTATTAAATGATAGATGTGGATTTTAAACGATCTTGCTGCATTGGTATAACTTTAGTTATTTTAAGTATTTAAATGCCACTAGACTTTTAGAAGAAATATATTCAGTGTGTTTGCAGATTTTGTTAAATGAAATAAATATCCAATCAAATTAAATAATTCTTAATGCAGTGGTTCTCAACAGAGGGCAATTTTGTCCCCCTGGGGACATAGGGTAATGTTTGGAGATACTCTGGTTGTTCTAACTCTGTGTGTGCATGTGTGTGCAGTGCTGGTGTCTAGCAAGCAGAGGCCAGGGATATTGTTGAACATTCTGAGATGACAGGACAGCACCCCAAAACAAAGTGTGACCCAGCCTGGGATGTTGAGTATTGAGGTTGACAAAACTTGGCCTGATTTTATAGCTGCTACAGTTCTTCATTGTCAATGGGCCCACTTGACAATACAATGGAGAATTTCATAAAAGCTTGTCTTCTCTGTCAAAAATATTCACACACACATACATTTTTTATATATAAACTGGGGGGGGATCCACAGATCCCCTCCCCTAAACCCCATCCAGAGATTCTGCCTTTAGACATAGAGATTCTCACCACGATCTCAAATTCATTGTTAAAGTACAAAGAAGATGATGCAGTAGGCTAAATAACATGCCCAATTTCTTTCCTAGTTAAAAAAACACCCAATTGAATTGGATTCAGTTTTGGGTTACTGACTGAAACTTGAGAATTTAAAATATTCCTCTGTAGGATGCTCTGGTGATATTTGCTCTAAATAATAGTGGTATTATAAACACCAAGCTTGTGTACAAAAGGGTTAGGTGTATAGCAGAATAATGAAGCTCACCAATTTTTCCCTTTTTTCATTGTCCTTTAAAAAAATAATATAAACATAATGATAGCAGATGTAATCTATCAACCACCATAACTATGAGCCAGACACTGTTGGTCATTTAGCATGTATTTCTAACCAGCACAACAGTACAAGGTACGCATTCATTATTCATTACTACTTTAGAAACAAGTAAACTGAATCTCAAAGAGGTTAAGTAAATTGCTTGAGGTCTCCTCAATTCATTTTGGATTCAAATTCTTCTTCCATAAGTTTGTCAGTGCTTTTGTAGGAAGAATTTTGGTTATGTAAATTTCATTTCAATAGAGTCACACAGATGTTTAATAAATGTTGAGTTAGCAATGATGTATATAGTAAAACTTGAGTGATAATATTGATCACTCATTGGGTTCAAAAGCTTGTGCAATGGAAGTAGAGATTATTAGCCAAGGGCTTTTTCACAAAGGGGTGTTTCGTAATCCCAGTACTTGGGAGGCTGAGACAGGAGGATCACAGGTTTGCAGCCAGTCTCAGAACTTAGCAAGACCCTGTTTCAAAATAACAAAATAAAAAATAGGGATGGGGGTGTAACTCAAGGTAGAATGACCCTGGGTTCAATCCTGAGTACCCCCACTCCCCCAAAAAAAGAGGTGTTTTTGCCCAGGTAGGTTGGAAGTAATTGGTTTTCCACATGCCCTGTAAAGGTGAGGTAGGGGATACACTTAGAGAGGTGAGAGAACTGATAAAAGTGCCCAGTTTCTGGGCTTTGAGTTCTGGTCCTGCCTCTAGGGAGCCTGGGGAAGGAGGTGACCTACTCGTGCACTCCAGGCACACTGATGCTGTCCTCCTGGGGCGCAGTCTCTATGGAAATGTCTGGAGGGATGTGTGGTTAAGAAGGATTGGAGCAAGTCTGCAGCCATTTGTGTGGAAGCATCTTGACTTGCTACTTGGGGTTCTTTTTTTTTTTCTAAAATAGATAATAGGTGCATCATTTTGGCACCTAGTTTTTAACAGACATTATTTTCTAGCAGTGTAACAAAATACATGATGTGTTCAATTCAAACTCAACCCAAACTCAATGCAAATAAACTACGTGTTTCTTCCCTTTGTGTAGGGAAAGGCATCTTTCTAGAACTTCATTTTTTTTAAAGCATCTTTTAAAAATCTTGAAAATCTCTTAAGAATTTGTAGTGGAGACCCATTCCTCCTCCAAGACTCAGCTACAATGCAACCTCACTTGAATCCTTTTCTGACCTATGCTGCTTTTGTACTTTATATATATATATATATATATATATATATATATATATATTTTCTACTTACATATCTATTATATTTTCTACTTATATATCTATTTGTATATCTATTATCTACTTTATATATCTATTACCGCCTTTTCACACTGTAGGTTAACTAACTTCCTTCCTTCCTCCCTCCCTCCTTTCCCTTCTTTCCTTTTTTGTGGTACTGGGGACTGGGCTCAAGGGCACTCTATCACTGAGCTACATCCCCAGCCCTTTTTATTTTTGTTAATTTTGAGACAGAGTCTTGCTAAATTGCTCTGGCTGACCTTGAACTTGTGATCCTCCTGCCTCGACCTCCTAAGTACTGGGATTATAGGCCTGGATTACTATTGCCTGGCTCTCTTTATTTAAATTTTAATCTTGTAGAAAGAGCATATTTGTATACTTAACTCCTAGGCCAGTACCTGGCACAAAATAGATGATCTGTTTATATTTTTCAGTTTGCAAATGGGCGGCTGATGATTCAAGTTTGTGTCTATAGATGTAGTCGAACTCCCAAACATTTAAATTGGGTTTTAAAAAATAAAACACCCCTGGGGCTATCTCCTGTAGACCTTGAAATCAGGTCCAAGTGCATTATCTCCCTCTTCCTATGATTATATACTCCCCATCTGAGAACTTAGAACATGGAATCAGAGATCCCTGCTTACCATTTTTCCAATCATCATTACATAGGGGCCCAGATACTTGTTCACGCCGAAGATGTCTAGCAAACGGATATACCAATAGATGATGTTCACGCAGTAGATGACCCTCCCATCACTCCTGAAGGGCTGGTCTTGAAGACGGAGGATCATTCCGACCGAGAACAGAAGGATGGCTATGAGGTCGGTGACATTCCAGTACTCCTGCAGCCACACCTTTACTTTCTGCAGCAGCTTGCCTGGCTCTGACATCAGAATCTACAAGGCAGCAGAGAGAGTGGGGTGAGGTCTGGTTTCTGTCTGTATTTTCAGCCTAGTTGGAAGGTGCTTAGTCTGTGAGCTGACATCAGTAGCTTGTTTTGTCTACCCGTGTCTACTTGAGTGTTTGACTGCTAGGAGTGTACAACTGAGCGAGCTAAGGCGATCCAGATGCCCAGAAACAGATATAAGCAATAAATCTGATCCTTTGGGTAGCTTTACAATTCCAAGATGCACATTGGGGTATTGCTATAACATTATTTGTTCCTAATACACTGCAAATCTTCTCCCAAATCTTCTTCTATCTCAGCAAACAGCTCCACCATATTGAGTTACACAGGCTATTTCCTTAGGGAGACTCCTCCATTCCTCTTTTGCATCAACAAGTACTGTCATTTCTATTTCTAAATACAACCTGACGAACCACTTCTCACCACCTCCACTGTTGCCTCCCGATTCTAAGTTCCATTACATCTCAGGCGTGATTGAGGCGGTCTCCTGACCGGCATCCCTGTTGTCATTTCTGCCTACCCGCCCGAAATCCAATCTTTGAGCAACACGCAGGATGATCTTTAAAAACCAGGGCCATGAGCTGGATGGTGATTACACAGTTGTATGTGTAGGTAACAACTCATCAGGCTGCACCTTTACGAGTTGTTACAGGTAAATTATAGCTCAGTTTTTTAAAAAGGGAAACTTAAGAGACAAATGAACATCAGCAACAGAAACCAAAGCAAATTATGGAAGCTGCATACTTAAAATTTCCCATGGCTTCTGCTACCATAGGAAAACTGCAAACCCCTTCCTGTGCCTCATTTCATGGCCTCATTCTATACCCTGCAGCTACACTGGTCTGCTCTTGAATGTAAATGCCATCCTATGCTCAGGGCATCTGTACTCATTCCTTGAAAGTGTTGGGTACTTTCTTCTCCCCGAGTTTTACACATTTGGCTCCTCCCCCATCCTCAAGGTCTCTGCTCAAATGTCCCCCTCTTAGGAAGGCCTTCCTCGATCATCCTAGCTGCAGTAACCTCCATGTCTCCAAGCCCCTTCTAATATATCACTCTATTTAATTTTTTGGACTCTTTATCACTGTATTAAATTGTCTTCTCTGTGCACGTATGTATATGTTTATATACACGTGTATCTTGTCTATCCATCCACCCATCCTCTCCACTACACTGTAAACTCGAGAGCATAGCATTTGTATGTGAGGCACGCCACATCATCTATACTCAATATCTGTCCACAGACTGACTGTTGCATAGGCACCTGATAGCAGTTCCCTCTTACATACCTAACTGCTGGGTGAACTCTTGACTTACCTTAAGCCTAGGGGGCTACAGTATATGAGCTCTAGGAAATGCACGCTTATCAGCAGGAGCTGCCCCTACCCTGCACCACAGTCATCCCCAAGATGTGAGGAGCCAGGGAGCCCAGATAATTGAAGATGTGCCCCAGGACCACCTCCACAAATCTCTTATGTTTAATCCTGTGGTTCCCTTCTCTGAACCATGACCTGCCCTTTCCCCACTCAGGACCCTCCTGGGAAAGGAAAGAAAAGAATAGGAACAGGTTTATCTGCAGCTGTTTGTTTGAATCCTCATGCCCACCACAATGGTTTACTCTGCTCTGAAATACTAAGGAAGGGAGGTTTTTGTAAGTCAGGACAGATTTGGAAGGCTGAGCACCATACAAAGAGTCATCTGGTAGTCCTAGTCTGCATCCTCTGTGGTGTCCCCTCTCTAATCCCTAGCCCAGGTTCAAATCCCCTGCGAGGCTGGTTAAACCACAGATGGTTGGTCCCACCACCAAGTTCCTGTTTCAGCAGCCTGAGGTGGGCCAGAGGATTTGGCTTTATTTTCATTATTATTATTGTTGTTGTTGGGATTGAACCCAGGGGCTTTCTACCTCTGAGCTACAGCCCCAGTCCTACTTTATTTTTTTTATTTTGAAACAGGGTCTCACTAAGTTGTGGAGGGCCTGGCTAAGTTGCTGAGGCTGGCTGCGAACTTGGGGTCCTCCTGTCTCAGCCTCCCAAGTACTGGGATTTCAAGTGTGTGCCACCACGCCTGGCTGAGGATTTGCCTTTCTAACAAGCCATATGGTGGCAGTCTGAGAACCACTGTCCTCCCCAACAGCAGAGCTGATGTCCTGACGGTGTCTCATCCTCTGGCTCCGTCTTAGCTCGGCAACAATCTGTGTGCGTCTGTGTGGGTCTGTGGGGGAGGAGGGGAAGGATCCTTAGAGCTATGCTAACTAACCCTTGGCTCACACTCTGCTAAAACTGTGCTAAACCCAGAGTTTTAGAGTATAATTTTTGAATAGTAAAAACTTTTCTTTGTAGAGTCTCAACATTAAAGCAAGAGACAAAAGTAGAGCCGCCTGGGGTGAAGCAGGAGTACAAGGTCCAGAGTCTCCCCCACCCCCCATCCCCCTTCACCTCCTAAGCCCAGAGCCACCTTCCTTAGCATCCCAGGACCCTGCAGAGCATCACAGGGGAGCGAGAAGAACCTGTCTCCAGGCTCACGGGCATCAAACCTGGCCCTCCTTTCTAGCTGTGGTATATAAAAAAATTTGCTTCATCCCAAGTCTTGGTTCCCAGACCTGTACAGTGGGGATGTCATCACAGCCGCGCCATTGACCTCACAGTTGTGGGGAGGAGGACCCGGATGAGATAACGTCTATGAAGGAACAGGGCCACGCTATTAAGGGATTACTGGGGCTTGCTGCGGTGACTACAGACAGAAGTATGTGCTGATGGGAAGGGGAGGGCAGCCTGGGAAACCACAAAGCCTCCCTTGTTTATCCCCAGGAAGGCACGGAAGTGTGCAAACTTTTCCACACTTCCAGGATCTTGCGTATGAGCCCCTGAGTCTGGTGCCCATGGGCTCCTGGCCCCCTGGGTCTGAGCATCCCTTTAATGAGTTCGAGGCAGCAGTGAGGGGGTGATGGGCAACCTCTCCAGGCTGCAGACACTAAGGTTGTTCTGGTCTTCCTCGGAAATGAGGACTGTTCGGCTTCACCCCTTCCTGACCCCCGGCCTCGGAAGCCCTGCTCTCCCCGCCATGACATGTTGCTTCAGGAGAAATGGATAGCCAGGTCTGGAAGCTTCTGGCGGCACGCCCGCCTGGCAGCCTCTCCCAGAACAGTCTGTGGAGTACAGACTGCTCCCTGTCTTCTTCCAGCCTAGTCCCTGGAGAGACTCCAATCTCCCTGCCCGAGTCTCTCCTCTTCTGCTTTCGTGGGGAAGGAATATGTGTCCGTGTGATAAGTCTCAAGGGTGCCCGCTGGCACCGTGCAGCAGCCCAGCCCCTGGCAGTAGCAGCCCCGGTTCTCAGTCACAAAGACCTGAGCAAATTGATGACTGCTTTTCAGTTAACAAATGGGAACTCACGGTATTGGTCAAGAAGCAGAAGGTCCGATGAACGGGAAGAACTCAATGTAGACAACTGGTTGGAACCGGGCAAGGCATTCGATTGCTTTAGTTTGTTTTACATTTAATCCATCCCCTTGTAAAATGGGACTAGTATAGCCACCCCCAAATTCTCAGGATGAGAAAATGCTAGCTGAATTCAAATATCTCCCAAATCGTTTAGACACCCAAAAGAAGGGCTCTGAATACAGAGAAGAGGGTTTTAATGATCCCAAGACGCCTACATCTAATAGACACTGAACCCTGTTCTCTGGAAGAGAACATTCTAGAGCTGAAATTCGAGAAGGCAAGGGCCTTTGAACCTGCCTTAGTGATGGTCAGGGTGGGTTTGTGGATAGTAGGAATCCCTTTATCCATGTGCCTCCCCACTGTGGCACCAGGACTGTTCCTGAGCTCTTGGAGGTGCAGCGGTTGTGACAGGGCCATTTCCTCTAGAAAAGGCCCCTCCCGCACTGCAGTTACTGGGAACAGGAGCCCGCCTCCCTGCCGTTCCTCTGGTGAAAGAGGAGTTTGTGGAGAGCGCTGAGCAGGCTTACAGAGCCCTCTTGTGGACTTCTGCTTAATCACATTCGGTTTTAGAAACTTGAAATCTAAAGGGCCCCTGGAGTTAGCTTTTTTTCCCCACCCTCTAATTAAATACTTTATTTTTCAGAGGAGTTTTAGGTTCCCAGCAAAATCGAGAGTACGGCACAGAGATTTCCCATGCGCTCCCTTCCCCTACCCACGCATAGCCTCCTCCGTTATCAACACCCCCGCTAGAGTGTGGCCTTTGTTACGACTGAGGAACCTACAGTGACGTATTGTATGACACAGGGTCCATAGTTCACATCGGGGCTCACTCTTGTTGTACATTCTATGGGTTTGGACCAATGTACACCGGCATGTATCCACCGTTACAGTATCACAAAAAGTATTTTCACTGCCCTAAACAGTCTGTGCTTCACTTAGTCATGTTCCATGCCCAAGCCCTGGCGACCACTGATCTTTTTATTGTCCCCATAGCTTTATCTTTTCCAGAATGTTCTATAGTTGAGTTCAAACAAATCATATCAGGGTTGCGTTTTGATAGCTCCTTTAAGGCTTAAGAATGAGGTGACAGAAAAGGGGCCTCACGCCTTGGACCTGAAGGACCAGAACTGTGTTCAGCCCACCTTGGTGATCTCTAGGGTTGGTACCCAGCAGGTGCATAATAAATGCTGAGAAGGAGTCAGCTAGAGAATACATTAATAAATGAACGAAAGCTGAGTCCCTCCCGGAGCTGCAGAAACACATTTGGAGAAATGATATTGGTATTGGTGGACTGTATCCAAAGAGACCCAGAGTATGAGATTGAAATGGGAATTAAAAATAGCCAAATTTAAAAAGTCGTGTTTAGAGGGACGAGCAAAGAGAGGTGTAAATGATGTGGAAGCCAACTGGAGGATCTCCTGGGGCAAAAGCTGTGTGAACAGAAAATGGACTAAATTTGAAACATGCATGGAGCGACAACCCTGTCAGTGTCCCCCGTGAAGACCCCTTGCTTTGTCAAAGAAGGAGACAGCTCTGTGCGCAGAAGAGAAGATAGTTTCTGCCTTAATGTGGATCCCCTTCTCCCCTCCACCCACAAACATAACCAACCACCATCTTCCTTCTACTTTTTCCTTTATTGCAAGCAATTACCTCTCTCATCTTTTCTATTCCCAGGGTGAAGATGTAGGAGATGACGATCCATTCCTGGGTGGAAGGCCAGCGCTCCATCTTCACTAACACGATATAGTTGAAGAGCATCAGGTATCCAATATATGCCAGCTGTAATGAAATACAATACAGTGCTCAGGCTGCGGAGGCCCCGGAGCCCTGGACTCAGGCAAGGACACCACACGGCAGGGCAGGACAGAGTTCATGACAGAATGAACTTAAAAGCTTTGAGCTATCCAAAGAACTTTTTAAGAAGACTGTAATATTTGAAATAATTTAATATGCCATCTTCCTTTGGACCCTTACTTGTGCCTCTGGGGACCCGGTCCTTTGTATGTGTGTGTCATCGTGCGTCGTTTTGTTTTGGAATTACCTGGTTTCCATTTGTCTACCTAGCTAGAAATGGAACTCATCTGTCAGGGCTGCTCTTGCTCGGGTATGGACTTTAGGTTCCTGAACTACGGCTGCACAGTGGGTATTTGCCTGATATATGCGAGGCAGATTAAATGTTCGTGAGATGCAAAGGAAGATCCATGCAATACCTATAATTGGCGAAACTGACAGGGAATAGCCCAGATTGAATCGCAAGACCCCATTCTAATTCTCTTCTGAGTTAATGTCTTGCTTTTTTCTCTTACTTTAACATGCTTGGCTTGACAGTGCCCTGAAAGAGTTTTTCCACTGAACCATCTCCCTGCCAAGTTGGAATGTTTCTTTGTTTGAGATGGGCTCTTTCCACATTGCCCAGCTAGTCTTGAACTCTTGAACTAAAGCCATCCTCCTGCCTCAGCCTCCCAAGTGCTGGGACTATGGACGAATGCCACCATGTCTAGCTGGAATATTTGTTTTGGGTTTCTACTTCTTTGAAACAAAAGAAGACAAAGCAATGTATAGAAAGCTGTGGGGACATTAACTGGGTGCAATAAATGTATGACTGTAATCCCAGTACTTGGGAGGCTGAGACAGGAGGATCACAGGTTCAAGGCTAGTCTCAGCAACTTAGTGAGACTCTGCTTCAAAATTAAAAAAAAAAAATAAAAAGGACTGTAGCTCAGAGGTAGAATGCCCCTGGATTCAATCCCTAGTACAAAAAAAAAAAAAAAAAAAAAAAAAGAAGTAGAAGAAGGAGGAGGAGGACGACGAGGAGAAAAGGTGTGGGGACTGGAGTGGGATCTCATCTTCATGAGACTCTTGCACCTTGAGGGTGAATTCTGACATGACTGGCTGAATTGCTGGATGTTGGGAAAAACTCCTCAGGGTCCAGGCTGGTGCCTGTCACTGGAAGATTCAGCGCTTGTCAAGGTGAGTCGGTGGAGGACAATTGCCGGGCTCTTGCATAAGAAAGCTCCCCCTGTGGGGAATGACAGAAGCTAAGGGCTCTAGGCAAGTCTTCAGGTTGGGCCAGGTGCTTACTGGCCTCAGGCGCTGTGAGTAGGAACTCAGCCAGTCAAGTCACATGTCCTGCTGTCTTCCAAGGCTGCAGTATAGCAAAGAGTTTGACATAGTGTGGGCAAGAGGGTTGAGGCCTCCAGGGCTCTGGAGACAGTGTGTGGCTTTGGGACCGCTTAGGAGGTGGGGAAGCTGCACCCTGGCAGGGAGATACATGTAGGGGAGCTAGAGAGAGGCTGCCTTCCCTAATGAGGGGCTTCTTCCTTCCTTTTCTTTTATAAGTGAATGAATAGATTCTTAATATGAATTGAAGATATTTCTGATACCCTATTAGATTGTTAACACACTTGCAGACGCAACCGTGGCATATCATTCTCTTACCTCTTTTTCTTTTCTTGTATGTGGTGCTGGGATTGAACCCAGTACCTTGTGCATGGTAGGCAAGCACTCTACCACTGAGCTACATGCCCAGCCCATCCTTCATCTCTTCAAGGGTGAAAATATGTCAGAGTTAAACGATATGAATGAAAGCAATGAGACCAGGACAGAGAGTAAGTTACGCAGGTGCCGAGTGTCAGCCTGGCTCACTTTCCACTGGAGTGAGTCCCTCTTGTACCCCTCACCGTGGACTGTCGTGCTGGTCCATCCCTTCCCACCTGCAGGAAGCTTAGCAAGTCATGATGATCTCTCATGAAAGAGTTTTCTTAAAATTATGTAAGACACTGTTTAAAATTAGTTCAAAGGCCGGAGTTACAGCTTGGTGATAGAGTACATGTGAGGCCCTGGGTTTGATCCTCTGCACTGAAAAAAAAAGTTCAAAATAAAAATTGGGTCACGTGGTTTTGGTTTGCCATCGCGATACACTGGCAGTGTATAATGAAGCTCTGTGAATGCGGTATTTTACAAAACGCAAAGAAAGGAATTCAGTGGCCAGGACCCTGCAGTACAGTCTTAGCCTTCTCTGACTTGAAATCCTTCTCCCCAGGTGCTTCCTTTTCTGTGGTATCCAATGCTGTTGCTTCTAGGTGAAATAAATCTCATTAATTGCCCTGTATTTATCATTTTACTCCATCCGCTGCAAAACTTTCCAAGGGATTATCTTCTCTTGTCACATGGAGGCCCAGTGACACAACATGCCCAATTCTCCCAGAACTTCTGTGTCATGGTGCTTAAGTGTCTCCTGTAGCCTGTCCTGTCCTCTGGATACAGGGCTAGGGCATCTGATGGAAGGGAGGTGGGCAGAGAAGTCAGGGAGACTTGGATTTAAATCCCAGCTCATGCACTTCCTCTTGTGTGAGTCTCTTTGCCTGCCTGGCCTCTGGGAAGCAGCGCGTCATGGCTGGGGACACTCAGAGTACCCTGTGGCCACCGCGCACCTTGAATTCTAATCCTCTCCAGCTGGACCCTTGAAATGGCCTCTCAACACAGACGGTGTCTGGGGGCCAGTTGGGTCCCTGCGTCCCTTGTCTCGGAACAGAAGACATGACCTACCCTCCAGATCCCTGCTCTGATGGGTAAGTGGGGTCATGGGGAGGTGAAATATGCCTTCCCTTTGAGAACCATGGGAGGGGACACTTTTGGAAACAGACTTACAGAGAACTCAACCAAAAGCAAACAGGACCTTTAAAACTGAATTTTATTGTTAAGCATCTCTGGGGCCTTAAAACACGGGCACACCTCATCTCCATTCAGTTCCTTGAAGCCTGGGCTGTCCAACAGGTGAACACAGATTTCTGAGAATTGTATGAACACGATTGAACACAGCTGGGCGATCCAGTGTGATGGTTTGCTGGGCCTAACCCAGCCAGCCATCCGAGAGGGTGGCCCCACCCCTCGAAGAGGCAGCTTCCCCATGTGCTGCAAATGACGAGGGCAGCGCAGTGTGTCCCAGCCTTCCCGCATCACTAATGCACCTGGGAGTCTGTTAACACGCAGCCTCTTGGGCTCCTTGCAGGAGATGTGATTTAATGGGTCTATTTTGGGGCCAGCATTCCTAACAAAATCCCATCTCATCATGGATGTTTTAGAAATATCGGGCTAAAAAACTAACCATTCTTGGCCCTGGCTGCTCCTGACAATCATGTGGGGAGATCTGAAATATCCCAATGCCCAGGCTGAACCCCAGCATCCCTGGCTGGATCCCACCGATGGCATCAAAGCACTGGGAGCGGAGCCCAGGAGTCGGCGTGTTTTAAAAGCTCTCCAGATCCCAGTGCGAGGCCAGGGCCAGTGTGATTCTAAAGCATTTTGGGCCCAAAATGTCTTGAGCTGAGTAAATGGGGACTAAGGAAACCAGAGAACTAAAGTTACTGTAATACTGAATGCAGATCAAGAAAGAAAGACAGATGCCCCCAAAGGGTGGGAGAGGAGAGTACAAGTGATAGAAAAGTCTCGATGCAATCACTTCTACTGATTTTTTTTTTTTTTTGGTATTGAGGATTGAACTCAGGGGCATTCTACCTCCAAGCTACACTCCCAGCCCTATTTTATTTTATTTTGAAACGGGGTCTCGCTAGGTTGATGAGAGTCTCACTACTTACTGAGGCTGTCCTCGAACCTGTGATCCTCCTCTTTCAGCCTCCCAAGTACTGGGATTATAAGCGTGCACCACCACGCCCGGCTTCCTTACTCTGATCTCTTTTATGCTCTAGATCAGGAGTCTGCAAACTTTTCCTGCCAAGGGCCAGACAGTTAAGTTTTTTTTTTTTTTGGCGGTACCGGGGATTGAACCCAGGGGCGTTCTACCTCCGCGCTACACCCCCGGCCCTATTTTTTATACTTTATTTTGAAAATGGGTCTCACGAAGTTGCGGAGGGCCTCACTAAGTAGGGAGAGAGAGAAAGAGAGAGACAGGAAGAGAGAGAGAGAGAGAGAGCTGAGGCTGTCCGCGAACCCGGATCCTCCGGTCTCTGCCTCCCAAAGTACTGGCATTACAAGCGTGCGCCACCACGCCCGGCCAGACAGTTAATTTTTAAGGCTTTGCAGGCCAAGAGCGCTCTATCACCAGTAATCAACTTTGCCGGTGTAACAGTGGCTGGGCTCTGGGCACACAATTGAATTTGTCTGTGTTCCAATAAATATTTGTGGACACTGATATTGAGTTTCATATAAATTTCATGTGTCACAAAGCCTTCTTTTTTTAAAAAAAATATTTCAACCCTTTAAAAAATGTGAAAAACAAAGGCTGGGGGGATAGCTCAGTGGTAGCGTCACTTACCCAGCATGCACTAGGCCCTTGGTTCCATCCCCAGCACCACAAAATAAATAAAATAAAAAAAAATGCAGCCTGGTGTGGTGGCGCACGCCTGTAATCCCAGTACTTGGGAGGCTGAGACAAGAGGATCTCAGGCTCAGCAACTTAGCAAGGCCCTCAGTAACTTAGCAAGACCCTGCTTCAAAATTAAGAAGGGCTGGGGGTGTAGCTTGGAGGTAGAAGGCCCCTGAGTTCAATCCCTAGTACCCCAAACAAACAAACAAACAAACAAACAAAAAATGAATGTAAAAACAGGTGGTGGACTGGATTTGGCCTCAGGGCTATAGTTTGCCAAGCCCCATTCAAGATTGTGAGAATGGAGACAGTATAAAATAAGAGAAAGGACAGATGGGGGTATAAAATGAGAGTATAAATATTATATTAGTACCATTACTGGGAATATTAGGGAAAGTATTTATTCATTTATTTATTTAGCTTTTGCGGTACCAGGGATTGAATCCAGGGGCGTTCTTTATTTTGAAACTGGGTCTCATGAAGTTGTGGAGGGCCTCACTAAGTAGAGAGAGAGAGAGAGAGAGAGAGAGCTGAGGCTGGCCGCAAACCCGGATCCTCTGGTCTCCGCCTCCCAAGTACTGGGATTACAAGTGTGCACCACCATGCCTGGCTAGGGAGAGTATTCAGAAAGCACCTGGAACATTGTCTTAAACATAGTAGTTGCTCAATACATGATATTATTGTTGAGTGGCTAGAGGAATACAACACTGATGATTATCCATCGCTGTGCAATGTGACCAGGGAGGAAGAACAGTAGTCATATTGACATTGTGCTTACAGGTCCAGTTCTAAGTGCTTTATATACTCTAGCACGTTTAATCTTCACGGAACCCTACAAAGTTAGTACTATTATTATCCCCATCTTAAAGCGTGGACAGAATGGGAAAGCAACTTGTTTGACGTCACGTGACACAAAAAGGTGCAGAGGGGATTCCCGCCCAGATTGTCTCATCCCAAAGTGCCTGACCCTCACCACCATGCTGTTTTCTGCAAGGTAAAAATAATACAGATCTGTATAAAAGGTAGAAATAGAAATGATTCCTGCATCATTTTATTATTTGGGGCCAGGGAGCTTTTTTATTTTTGTAGGCTGTGTTCTACAGATTTCCTTTTCTTAACAATGCATTTGAGTTCTTACTTTACTAAAAATAAATGCAATATTTGTATTTTGATAATCTCCCATCCTCTTTTGAGACCACACTTTAGAGTAGTGGTTTTCAACTGATGGATTTTTTTTAATCCTATATGGAGATATTTGACAATGCCTGGGGACATTTTGGTTGTCATACTTAGTGGATGGCAATCAAGATGTCGGCTGCTAGCATCTGGAGGGGAGAAGCCAGGGATGCTGCTGACATGCTACATTTTGGGGACAGCACCTCATGACAAAGATTTATCCCACCCAAAATATCACTAGTGCTGCGCTTGAGAAACCCTGCATTAAAGTCAGTGCTATTAACATACGAGACTCCACAAAAAATATCTCATCTAGTCTTTTGTTGAAGATTCAAATGATTGTGGTGTAGCTGGTTGTGAAAAAGAATAAGGATACAGATGCACTATTCTTTGTGTGGCACAGTTACACTGTGGCTGGAGAGAATCAGAGATGACCTGGGTCAAAAGCTCACCTAAACTTAAACTATCATTGAGGAATGCAAGCGGAAACCCAGCAGCACCACCATTTCTAGCATATTGGAAGAGCTTTTCAGGAACAAACCCATGGTTTTGTAAGCAGAAAATGTTTGTAGGGTGTGCATACTGAATAATGTTTGCCATGGTTGTAGGTTGCTTTGAGTAGTTTTTGCTGCTTTGGTTTGCTTGCTGTTTAATTGTGTGTGAGCGAGAAAATTTGTTTGATGGCACTACCAGTTTGGGAGTAGTTATATACATATACTTCCATATCTAGTTATGCCACTTCTACACTGTGCTTCACTCTTATCCACTAAATGTTCCCCAAGCCCACGACTGGCATCTGAAATGGGCAAGTCTGGAGGCTGACATAGGAGGGTCACAGGTTTGAGGCCAGCGCCAGCCTCAGCCTCAGCCTCAGCCTCAGCCTCAACTTAGCTAGGCCCTCAGCAACTTAGTGAGACACTGTTTAAAAAAAAAAAGGTGTGGGGGTGTATCTCAGAGGTAGAATGTCCTTGGGTTCAGTCCCCAGCACCACAAAAAGGGCACCTGTGACCTAGTCCCCATCCATCCATCCAGAACATCCAGGGAAGTGTTTGGAAAAAGGATGTCTATTTTCCTACTAGACTAAATTCATACTCATCTTCCTCTATTTCTATTAGTTCTCGCCTTTACTATCATCATCATCATCATCATCATTATCATTGTGTGTGTGTGTGTATGTGTATGCGTGTGTGTGTGTGTGTATGTGTGTGTGTGTGTGTGTGTGTAGAGGATAAATGCAGCTTGTGGAAGCTACCCAACAAATTCCACAAATCTTGCAAAGCTATTGGAAAAGCAGGGTCACAGAAGTTTCATTCCTGCCCCTGTCATCCTTATGACTCACGGAGGAAAGCACACAGGTGCATGAGAAATGAATGCTGGCTCCTGGCGCCATCCATTAAGAAGGAGAAAGGGAAGATGCTTGCTTACAGTGTAGAACCAGAACTTCACGATGGGTGCGTTGTAGAATTCGTAGATTTTTCTGCCCAGGGGGATTAACCGGTGCCTGCTCTGCACTTCCTCTTCATCCTTCTTCCTGGAGGACTCCCCATTGTTTCGTCCCAACATTGCCTAGAGTGGGAGAGGACCGACACCATCACGTCAGGGGTCTAGGGAACATGCAGCTCAATGTGCTTATTTTACACAAGAGGAAAGGATGCTCACAGAACCCAAGAGCTTGTAGAATCTAAGAACCCAAGGCCCCCAGAGATTTCAAGGTTTTGCCTTCCCTAAGAGTGCAACTGCACTATGTGTAGGATCTGTGTATTTCTTTTGCTTAGGATGGAAGACCTTGGGGATCGTTCTTGATCATTCTCTTTTCTTCCACCCTGGACCCTCTGGAAGAGGTAGGGAATAGAAGGTATAAAGAGTTCCAAGAGGAAGGAAGAGTGTAACCTGGGAAGGTCAGGCTACAGGAATCTGTTCCCCTACTCTCTCCCCATATATATTGTAAGACAGGCTACATCTTGGGTTTGAGTTCTGTTTCCACCCATGCTAATGACTCTCAAGTCAGGTGAGTTCTGTGAAGAGGCCAGAGCTCAGTTAGATTAGGGACATCTCCCCCACCCTTAGGCATGTACCTTGGTTCCCTGATTTCAGGTCTAGTGAAATCTGAGTTGCTGCGGGCATTAGCTGTATGGCAACTTCTGAGCACGCCGCCCTTCTCTGCAGCCAGGCTGGCTAGGAGCCCAGTGAGGTGTCCCCTGCAGAGGCCTCATCTCCAAGCTGTTGGAGCTCTCCTTCGGAATAGGCTATTCCCTTCTCACTCATGACAACAGCAGCAGTATCAACAACAATAGTGATTTAAGCATGGCAAAAAAGGCAGACACTGAGAAAAGGCAGGCATATGCCTGTTTGGTAGCAAGTGGCAGGATGCCCCAAAGACGGCTGGAGATCCTGAGTGAGGATGTTCAGGCTTTGAGCCGCTCCGATGGGGGACTGAGTCCTAACTTGCACACTCAGAATATGTGGCATCATGGACAAGTGTTTTTTTTTTTTAAACCTAAGACTTAGTTTCTTTTCCTGTAAAATGGGGATAATAAGATCCCTGCTAGAGGGTTGGTCTACACTCAAGTTAGCATCCGGCACTTGATAGGTGCTCAGTAACTATTAGCTAGTCTTTAAAGTAAACAAGATGTTCTTGACTACTCTTGGCCGAAATGATCTAGTTGGGAACTCCTCCCCACCCAAAGCGTGTTATAACAGCATAATTTCTTGGCTTTAATTCTTCAATATTATTCAAAGACTAGGTTAATGCCACAATATTGGGAAATGTGATCTTTATTAAATGAAAGAACAGGGTAAGATGTCATAACTGTTCAGGACTGACAAGGATTCTGGACAAGACAGAGTACTGGACATATGAATTTCAAGTTGAGAGATCTGATGAAAGTTTGTTTCAAAGTTGAGAATAGAGATACCCATTACATAATTCTGTTTTTAAACCCACCCTACCTAAAAATTTATAAATATTAGTTTCAATTATTTCAATCACTGCCTCAAATAACCATTTCACTTAAATATGTGACAGTCACAAATGATTTCTCTCTCAATAGGACTTCTGGAGAAGGTAATTTTCATTCCTTTGTGGACACTCTGGCTAGAAAAGTACCTCGAGTTAATGACTAGGTAAGATTTCACTCCAAGGCCTAAGTGTATATTTTCATCCGCGAGCTGAGTCAATCTTCATGCTGGATAGAGAACACTAGAATCCAATAGAATTCTCTAAATATTGATCACTGTCTTCAAGAAACTCTGAAGGTACATGGTATTCTGTAATTTATAATTTAGGTAACATAATCATCCTGCTTTTCTTATGTTTATTCCCAGGCTTGACAATGCATGCCATCTGGGAACATAATGAGGTAGAAGTAAAGGTAGATTGCAGATCCTTCGGCATCTAGAGAGTGGTGTCATGGGCATCCTCTAGGGACAGCAGCTTTCCCTGCAGAGCTATAGCTGGGGCTGTGGCTATGTTGGGACTGTATTAGGAAAAATGTAAGATGGAGACATGTAACCTGGTCATGCAGGCAAAACACAAGCAAAAACATGACAGCCTGTTTTGCCTTTATTATTCAAATATATTTCAAAGTGGATGCATTTGTATCAGGCTTGTCTTTCTTGGGCTTAAGTAAAGCATTTTTGCCATTTCATTAATTCCAGCCTAAGCAGCGTAACTTGCTGATTTTGTTGATTTCTTTCCCCTGCGGTCAAACATTTCCTTTGACTTCCCTTAAAGCAGAACGGAACAGGTTCAAATACAGACACAGCTGCACAGCACAGGTTTGAGAGCCTTTGCTGGCTGGACGCAGGTGTCAGAGTAGAGAAAGATCCTTTGAGGCGAGCTAGACTGCTAAAGGCTC
Source organism: Glis glis (assembly GCA_004027185.1). Classification (NCBI taxonomy): domain Eukaryota; kingdom Metazoa; phylum Chordata; class Mammalia; order Rodentia; family Gliridae; genus Glis; species Glis glis. The sequence continues at coordinate 5,072 of PVJS01014788.1, read as the reverse complement.
TAAAAATGGAGGGAACTGAGGTTGACATTTTTGTGCATGGTTTTCGAAGGACCAAAGGGTGTCCCATTCCAAACAAGGCTATGTTGGTCTAACACAGAAGCTCAAATATCAATCCTGTGAATAGAGCAGAGGTGTCCACGAGCTGCGCTCTCGGACCCTGTCCAGGGTGAGCCAGCTGACCAGAGCCAGAGCAGATAGAATGTGCCATCAGGCTCAGAGGAGGCTCCACTGCGGAGACAACTGCCTTCCTTGAGATCACTAGCTCACAGTCCCGTCCTTCCTCTCCTTCTGCCTGGGGAGAATAGGGCAGTAGGATGCTGTGCCCCTACTCGGGTTCTCGGTGAATAGCACCAGAGTCTGTTCTTTGGCAAGCCAACTTTGCTCTCAGTCTAGAGATGCATCTTGTATTGTGGTTTCTTGAAGGATCCTGTCCTCAAAGCTCTGTGCTGAGCAGGGGAAGCTCCTCCCTTTGTTTTCCTCCTCGAGACCCAACCAGAGAGAGTGCCATCTTCCTAGGATGTGTGCCCATGTCAAGGTCACCCCATGCTTAGGAGGCCTGGGCATCGCTTTGGAATTCTCTCTACTATGTGGTCAACCCAACTGGCTGAACTACATCTGAGACTAGGAAGAAATCCTCCCTCTCCCTTAACTATCTGCTAAAAGAGTAGCTAATGGAGATTGTATGCCCAGGTTCTAATCCTAGATTTGCAACTAATTAGCTGGGTAAACATGGGCAATTTAACCTCTCCGAGTCCCACCTTCCTCATCTGTAAAATGGGGTTAATAATAACAATGCCATCCTAGTGGGTCTCGTGGGAAGATTCCTTGAGTAGTGTATGAAGAGTGCTTGGTATGGTTGCAACAATATTAGTGAATATTTATCAACAATGGTGTGTGATCATTGCCAGTCTAAGTGTTTACATGTATACTTTTAAAACCATACAGTCACCTGTGAGGCAGACAGTTATTCTTCCTACACTAGAGGCTATGAAATTATTCTCAGAATTAATGATGGGGTGGGATTCTGATTTCAGAGCACATACTTTCCCCCCTCTGCTGGAATATTCAATGAGGACTCAGTATTATTACCACCTGTATTTTTGCTAATGATTAAACGATCATTTCCTAGCCATGAAGGGATTCAAAAGCCAACATTGTGGTAAGATCTTCAGGGAATACTTCAGGGAATACAACATTGTGGTAAGATCTTCTGTGCAATTATAGAGGTGAGTGGACGCTTCCACAGATTTTTATAAAGGATCCTGAAAACCAAAACAAAAGTTGGCTTTTCCCTCAATGAGTCAGGGACTGTGTGTGCGAATGATCTTTAGGGCCTATTGGAAGGAAAGAGTGTTTATCTGGAGCCAGAGCAATTTCCACGGCAGCCCCACTAGGAGGACAATGCAAAGGCCTTTTGTCACCTGAGCAAAACCAATTTTCATTCTCTCATCTTGCGGTTCCTTCGGGTCATTATAGCAAGGGTCACTGGCCAGGGTGGTGAGGGAGAGTGAGGCTTATCAAGAAAGTCCTGTGGAGCTGTAGCTCGTGTCTCCCAAGCTATGAAGCCTTGCTTGTCCTTTCAACAGCATGGGATATTTTTAGCCTTTGGCTGCAAGCCAGTGACAGTCACGCTGTTCAGGCGGGGGTGGCGGGAAGCTGTCCCATGCACAGCTGCCCCATTCCCTCTGCAGAACAAAGCATCCATGTTCTATAATTATACCAGGAAGAGCTAATAAAAGCTTTCCATACAAACCTCAAAATTCAATTAGTGCTGTATTTGTGAGCCTGACCCTGAAGATAGATACAGGCTTAGTTTCTGATCAGCAGAATGGTTCAAGCTCAGTGAGGCCGGCTGCTGCCACATCGCGGATCCCCTTTCTGTTTTGTGTGCTAAGACTACCGCATCCTCTGGTTGTTTATAAGCCTTTGCTTGTCTGGGAAATTGAGGGTGCCTTGCTTTGAATTGCCTTGGCATTTCCTGCACCACTGGCTGGCTGAAAGACTTCACATACATTTGGACCCTATAGTCATGGTATCTGTGCATAAAGAGGACACTTTTATAATGCCCTGGTCTCAGTACTTCAGTGAAAACACCCACGATTCCACCTGGTGGGATTCTGGGGGACCGCTGTGTGACCTCGAGAGCCGTGCACCGTATCAGTGGAGTAGGGACTGTCCCCAGGGAGAATGGCTGCACAGTGTGGTTCTTACCGTCAGCTCCATGTCCTCTTCATCTTTCTCCTTTGTGGGTTTCTCTGGTTCTTCTGGCTCCTTCTCTTGGAGATGGATTTCTTGGGCCTGAGTCATATAGGGCATGTCATCTTTGTTCTTGAACTCCAAGCTGAGAATTGAAGGAGGAAGTAGAATTCCCAGAATTACCTAAAGTAATAATAATGATAATAATAATAATCACATTCAAAGGATTAAGATTAGGGTGGTTGCTTAGAATCAGAGGGCCCGGGGCTGGTCTATCTGTGTGTGTGTGTGTGTGTGTGTGTGTGTGTGTGTGTGTACGGCGTTACATGCCCTGTGTAGAGACCTGGACAACTGAATATCTTAAACACATTAACATGAAGAGGGTCACTTTGTTCCATCTGAGAAATGATCTGCATAGTATCTCAGTGTAATTTTTGGAGAAATCAAGCATTTTGCCTAAATACATCTCACACATCTTAACCCTATTAACACCTACTTGCATGGGGAAAACAGGAAAAAGAACGATCCTATCCAAGGCAAAAATGGGAAAGAACTGAGATTTCCATTTAGCCATTAGACAGCAGTTGGCTTTCACACATACGTGCACTGGCGTTTATTTGCTAATGTGTCAGATGCAATTGGTTATGAATTATCTCTGTATAAAATGTTGTTCTAACATTGACCTTGCAAGAATACACGTAGGAAAGCATTTTATTCATTGTAGAGCATTTGGCTGGCATTTGCTACTGTACAATAGAACCCCCCCACCCTGGAGCTCTGTGTTCACCAATGGTGTCCCCTTGCACATACTCCAGGAGGAGCCTTACACAAGCCTTTCTCAGGAACAGGCAATGTCAGGAGCATGGCCAGGGAGCAAGTGCATGTTTGAATAACATCGGCATCTGACTTGTGTTCCCCACATCGTCCCCCACTTCTCTCAATCCTAAATGGTCTTGGGACACAAGCTTCTGGAGTGAGCCTCCTTGCAGAAACTGCTCCCAGGTGAGGGTCTCAGAGAGATCCTCAAGGGCCAGAAAAATGATGCTTGAGGGGTTCAAAACCCCGGGACTTGAGAGCAGTCAGGAGAAAAGGGACAGCGATGACACTGAATTCCGGATGTCTGGTGAGTCTGGAGAAGCTCAGGTGGCGTGCCGGCAGTCTTCAGGGGACATGGCAGCGTGCCTGGAGCCAAGGGCCAGCTCGGCTCTCCACCTGAGGCCAGATCGGCAGTCACTAGCAGTGTCACTAGCTATGGAACCTTGTCCATGACCCACTTCAAGGTGCCCTCTGTGACTCGGGGCGGGAGCCCACGGGAAGGGTGGAGCAGGAAAGGAAGTGCAGGTTCAATACAATGGTGGCACAGGGTACAAGTCGCAGGTACGTAGGGTGGATAAGCCTAGAGATCTTGTGTACAACCTGAGGACCATAGTTCTAATATCATATTGCATACTGAAAATTTGCTAAGAAAGTAGATTTTAAGTCGCTTACCACACTAAAAAAAAAAAAAGGCTAACTCTATGGATGATGGATATGTTAATTTGCTAACTATAGTAACCGTCTCATATGTCTATCAAAACATCATGTGGTATACCTTAAATATATACAATTAAAAAAGGAGGAAACTGGCATTACAAGGGGTTAAAATAAAAAACAAGCAAACAACAATAAATGAATTTTCTTTTGATCTTCCACCTCCCATTTTTTCTTTTACGTCTTTGTTTAATGTTTTCTTTGAAAAACATGGAAAAATTTCAAAAAGCAAAACCTATACCCCATCCTACTTCTCTTAAAATCAGCAAAGTCCCTCACAGAGTGGACTCAGGTTATACAGACTAATCTGCAACTCATTTTTCTTCATTTAAGATTAGATCAGCCAGGCGTGGTGGCGCGTGCCTGTAATCCCAGTACTTGGAAGGTTGAGACAGGAGGATCACAGGTTTGAGGCCAGCCTCAGCAACTTAGTGAGGTCTCGTTTCAAAATAAAAAATGAAATAGGGCTGGGGGTATAGCTCCCCAGTAACTAACACACACACACACACACACACACACACACACACACTAGATCAGGGGCTGGGGATGTAGCTCAGTGGTAGAGTATGTGCGTGAGGCCCAGGGTTCCATCCTCAGCACCAAAGACAAACAAAAAAATGGTAGATCAGGATTACGTAGCTATGTCTTGATATTTGCATCTACTTCATTTTTAGTTCAGTTTAAAATTTTTCTCTAGCCCATCTGGTAAGATCCAACGTGTCTATGATATGATGTAAAGGATGGGCAGTGATCAGGCTCCCACTGTGGGGAAGGGTTGCCTAGGCGACGGCTTCTGGTTCCGCACGGCTTAAGCCAGAGCAAATGGCACCCGCTATGGAACTTGTGGATCTTCACCTGTGGATCCATCACCTTAGGATCTTTCTAAAAACGATGTCTAGGGCTCATCTCCAGAGTCTGATTCAGCAGGACTCTGGGGAGGCCCAAATCTCTGTACGAAATCAAAACACACCAGGTATCGTGGCCTGTGCCTATAATCCTAGTACTTAGGAGGCTGAGACAGGAGTATTACAGCTTTAAGGCCAGCCTCAGCAACTTAGTGAGGCCCTCAGCAACTTAGTGAGACCCTGTTTCAAAATAAAAAATAAGAGCCGGGCGTGGTGGCGCACGCTTGTAATCCCAGTACTTTGGGAGGCGGAGACCAGAGGATCCGGGTTCGCGGCCAGCCTCAGCTCTCTCTCTCTCTCTCTCTCTCTCTCTCTCTCTCTGTCTCTCTCTCTCTCTACTTAGTGAGACCCTCCACAACCTCGTGTGACCCGGTTTCAAAATAAAGGATAAAAAATAGGGCCGGGGGTGTAGCGCGGAGGTAGAACGCCCCTGGGTTCAAT
>PVJS01014787.1:8218-39929 GCA_004027185.1 Glis glis | reverse complement strand
AAAAAAAAAAAAAAAAAAAAAAAAGAAATAGGGTCTTTGATACAAATCAAAACTACACTGACATCCCATCTAATCCCAATTAGAATAGCAATCATCAAGAATACTAACAAGGAGTAAGGAACCAAGATGGCGGGATAGCAAGGAGTGTCTCACCCACGCTCGGAGTCAGAGCTCAGCGGGCGGGAAGACTGCTTCTTGACAAGAAAACAAGGGCAGCAAGAACTCAACAAAACAATGGGAGACAAGGTGCAGCAGAATGTGAAGAAGTGGAAAGAGCGGAGGGCGGTAGGGAATTCAAAGTGTTTCACCTGGCAAGCAGAGAGCGGAGACAAAGGCACCATCTTGGCTGAGCCACGCCAGCACCACGGACCCTGGAATCCTCCAGCAAAGAAACAGCTGCCGGGCGTGGTGGCGCACGCTTGTAATCCCAGTACTTTGGGAGGCGGAGACCGGAGGATCCCGGTTCACGGCCAGCCTCAGCTCTCTCTATCTCTCTCTCTCTCTCTCTCTCTCTCTAGTTAGTGAGGTCCTCCGCAACTTCGTGAGACCCGGTTTCAAAATAAAGTAAAAAAAATAGGGCCGGGAGTGTAGCGCGGAGGTAGAACGCCCCTGGGTTCAATCCCCAGTACCGCAAAAAAAAAAAAAAAAGAAACAGCTGATTCTTGTGAAACCAGCAATTATAGTCCACCATCAAGAGCAGTCAACATTGGACTATAATAAAATCCATGTCGAACCAGATCCACAGAACACGGGTGAGTGAGATAAAGGGAGGAAGCATGTTGCCGGCACTCCGAAACTCGGAACTCGGCTGACGGGAAGACTGCTTCTTAACAAGAAAAGTAGGGAGGGGAGGAGGGCTGCAGGGCTGGGGCGGTAGCTGCATCCAGGCTGGGAGCCCTTGAAGAGGAGGAAGAGGAAGGCGGAACTATGGCCATGGCTGCAGAGGTCCGGGGGCTGGCTGCCACTGAGCCTGGCACGGAGACAGCTCACCGCTCCCCAGAACTCTCTCCTGCCCACATCCTGGCGCCCAGAGGTCTTTCAACCATTTTTAAAAATATATTTGGCTCTACCTAGCGAGGCCCTCCGCAACTTCGTGAGACCCAGTTTCAAAAATAAAGCATAAAAAAATAGGGCCGGGGGAGTAGCGCGGAGGTAGAACGCCCCTGCGTTCAATCCTCGGAACCGCAAAAAAAATAAATAAATAAATAAAAATATATTTGGGTGGGGCCCACGTGACCACCAGGCCCGCAGCCTGAGAGCTGTGCGCAGATGCAGCGGGGCCCAGCGATCGGCCCCACACCAGGGCACCCCTGGCTCCAGCAGATGGCGATTGCGGCCAGCCCAGGCTCCTGCGGGAAGTGTCCTGGCTCCAGGAAGGAGATGAAGAAGATGTTGGCCAAGGATATGGAGGAGTCTCAGGGCGGCAAGGCTGCCGAAGACCTCTCGGCCACGGAGCTCAGCGTCCAGTTGGCACAGAAGGAGCAGGAGCTGGCCAGACCCAAAGAGGCCTTACATGGGAGAACAAAGATGGTGGGAAAGAGAGGCAGTGTGTCGCAGGCACTCCAAGAGTCAGAGCCCGGACGTGGGAAGACTGCTTCTTGACAAGAAAAGCAGAACAGCCAAAACTCAACAAAATAACGAGAGCCAAAGTGCAGAGGACTGTGAGTCAGTGGAAGGAGCGGAGGGAGGTAGGGAGCTCAAAGCATCTCACCTGGTAAGCGGAGAGTCGAGACAAAGGCGCCATCTTGGCTGAGCCACCCCAGCACCGTGGCCCCTGGAAATCTCCAGCAAAGAAAGAGCTGATTCTTGTGAAACCAGCGATTATAGCCCACCATCGAAAGCAGTTGACAAAGGACCATGATGAAGCCCAAGTTGAACAAAATCCACACCTACAATGGCAGTGACTGCAAAGGGTGGGATGTGAACCTCAGCCCCCGCCAAGAAAGTGACGCAGAGAGACATGGATGAGGCAGCCAGGCATAGGAGCACCCCAACACCGAGAAAAAGAGTGGGTGAAACATGGCCCCCCTGGAGTAGCCTGGCATTGGCTCAGAACAATACAGCACTGAGGACCTGGATGAACACAGCATGGCTGCCTGGAACAGCTCAGCAATGAAAATATGGGGCCACACCTACACCGCAACTCCCGGAGACCAACAGCAAAGAGAAAACAGATCCTTGTGAAACCAGCGACCATAGACCACCATTGAATCCGACCAACTCAGGAACATGATGAGGCCCAAGCCAATCCAGACCCGCACCTACAACAATGATTTCAACAACGGTTTCAAGGGGTGGGCTGAGAGCCTCTGCCCCTGCAACGAGTGTGATGAGGAGAGACAAAGGAGAGGTGGCCATGTACAGGAGCAGCCCAACTCTGAGAACAGGAGCCAGTAAGCCATGGCCCCCCATGAGCAGCCCAACACTGTCCTAGAGCACCCCAGAACTGAGGACATATGTAGATGAGACATGGCCCCCTCTCCAGCAGCATAGCACAGAGAACACGGGTGGGTCAGCCCCCAGCCCTGCCCCCAGAGACCCCCCTCCCGCACTGGGAACACGGGGCAGGCAAACCTTCAGTCCTGCCCCAGAGACACCCTGCGCTTGGGACGCAGGGCAGGCGAGCCCTCAACCCCGCCCCCAGAGAACCCCTCCCCCCGGCACTGAGAACATGGGGCATGTGAGCCTATGGTCCAGTCCCCATTCCCTGGTGCTGGGGACATGGGGTGGGTGAGCCCTTGGCCCCGCCCCCAGAGAACCCCTCCCCCCAGTGCTGAGGAAGCGGGGCGGGTGAGCCCTTGGCCCCACCCCCAGAGAACCCCTCCCTTCCACACTGGGGATGCAAGTCGGGTGAGCCCTCGGCCCCTCCCCCAGGAAACCCCTCCCCCTAGTGCTGAGGACGCGGGGCGGATGAGCCCTTGGCCCCGCCCCAGAGAACCCCTCCCTTCCGCACTGAGGATGCAGGGTGGGTGAGCCCTCAGCCCCGCCCCCAGAGAACCCCTCCCCCCAGCACTGAGAACATGGGGCATGTGAGCCTTTGGTCCAGTCCCCATCCCCTGGTGCTGGGGACGTGGGGCAGGTGAGCCCTTGGCCCTGCCCCCAGACAACCCCTCCCCCCAGTGCTGAGGAAGCGGGGCGGGTGAGCCCTTGGCCCCACCCCCAGAGAACCCCTCCCTTCTACACTGGGGCTGCAAGTCGGGTGAGCCCTCGGCCCCTCCCCCAGAAAAACCCTCCCCCCAGTGCTGAGGACGTGGGGTGGATGAGCCCTTGGCCCCTCCCCCAGAGAACCTCTTCCCCCAGTGCTGGGAACATGGGGAGGGAGAGGCCTTGGCCCCGCCCCCGGAGAACCCTTCCTCCCAGTGCTGGGGATGCAGGGCTGGTGAGCCCTTGGTCCTGCTCCCAGAGACTCCTTGGTACTGGGGACGTGGGGCGGGCGAGCCCTTGGCCCTGCCTCCGGAGAACCCTCCCCCTGATACTGAGGACGCGGGGTGGGTGAGCCTCGGCCCCGCTCCCAGAGAACTCCTCCCCTCAGCACTGGGGACGCGGGGCAGGTGAGCCCTCGGCCCTGCCCATGGAAAACCCCTCCCCCGGCACTGGGGAAAAGGGGCAGGTGAGCCCTTTGCCCTGCCCCCAGAGACCTCCCTGGCGCTGGGTACGTGGGACAGGAGAGCTCTGGGCCCTGCCCCCAAAGACCCCGGGCTCTGGGGATGTGGGGTGGGAGAGCCCAGGGCCCCGGCCCTGAAGACCCCTGGCGCTGGGGATGGGGGACAGGTGAGCCCTTGGCCCCATCCCCGGAGACCCCCCTGCACTTGGGAGGTAGGCGCAAGAGCCCTGGGCCCCGTCCCCAAAGACCCCCAGCAATGGGGACACGGGGAGGGTGAGCCCCTGGCCCCACCCCTGGCAAACACCCTCCAGCACTGGGGACGTGGGGTGGGAGAGCCCTTGGCCCCATCCCTGGAGAACCCTGGCACTGGGGACGGAGGGCGGGTGAGCCCATGGCCCCACCCCCAGAGAACCCCTCCCCCCCTGTGCTGGAGACACAGGGTGGGTGAGCACTCGGGCCCGCCCCCGGAGAACCCCTCACCCCAGCACTGGGGACGTGGGGAGGGGGAGCCCCAGCCCCACCCCATAGTACCTCAGTGTTCAGGTCAGGGGAGGATGAGCCATGACCCTGGACAGGAGGGACCACAGACAAAGAGAGAAAATGTCAGATAAGTGAAGAAGTTGAACTAACTTGGGGAAACGGGAGGGAAGGATAGGGAAACAAACTGGAGCACAGGATGGACTTAAAGTTATCAAAGTCAACTACTATGCTGAAAACAGGAAGGAGGGAGGAGGGGGGGTGGGAATTGGGGAGGGCTAATTGACCAATGAGTGCAAGTATACATCAACCACCCTGAAATCCTTCAAGATGCATGTTTGCAATGCACTAATAAAAAAAAAAGAATACTAACAATAATAAATGATGGAGAGGATGTAGGAAAATAGGAATTCTTATACCCTGTTTGTGGGACTGAGAATTAGTGCAGCCACTATGGAGATGAGTGTGGAGGTTCCTCAGAAGACTGGGAATAGAACCGCCATATAGTCCAGCTCTACCACTCCTGGACATCTTTCCAAAGGAACTGAAATCAGAATTTATAGTGATACATGTATATCAATGTTCATAGCAGCACAGTTCACAATAGCCAAATTATGTACCCAGCCTAAGTGTCCATCAACAGATGAATAGATTACAAAACTGTGGTCTATACACATAATGGAATTCTACTCAGCCACAAAGAAGAAAAAAATGTCATTTTCAGGAAAATGGGTGGGATATTAGGCTGAGATTAGTCAGTCTCAGGTTGTGAAGGGTAATATGCTGTCGTTTCTATGTGGAAGCTAGAGAGAAATTGGGAAACAAAGGGGACTTCGGATAAAGGAAGAGAGACTCCAGTGGAGAGATGGAGACGGTCTAGGGGAAGCAGGTGTGCACCGCTGGGGGAGGACCTGATGAAGGGAACACTTCAAATAATGCTATGCACAAATAAAATATTACCAATGCCAATCTCAGTATCAAGTATGGGGAAGGGGAGGGAGTAGGGGAGATACAAGGGAAAATTCACCAAGTGCTGTGTGCATGTATGTTCAATCACTCTGAACCTCATTATGATGTACAATTACAATGTACCAATAAAAGTATATTAAAAGCCAGGTGTGGTAGTGCACACTTATAATCCCAGTACTTGGGAAGCTGAGACAGGAGGATCACAGGTTCGCAGCCAGCCTCAGCAACTTAGTGAGGCTCTCCACAATTTAGTGAGACCCTATTTCAAAATAAAAAGTAAAATAGGGATGGGGGTATAGCTCAGAGGTAGAATGCCCCTGAGTTCAATACCCAGCACACCATCAAAAAAAAAAAAAAAAAAAAGAAAACACCCCAGTATATTAAAAAAAAAAAAAGAAAGGGAAATTTGGACACAGGGAAAAGAAGGCAAATGATGTATCTATGTAGAAGTCAAGGAACATCAACAAATGCCAACGAACAACAAGAAGCCAGGAGACCAGCACAAAAGAACATCTCTCTCAGCCCTCAGCAGCAACCAACCCCGCAGACACCTTTATATTGGCCTCCTGGCCTCCAGATTTGAGAGACAGTAAATCTCCGTTGTTCTAAGCCACCACATTTTTATGGTGCTTTGTGAAGGCAGCTGCTCATGTCTTAAGTCTTCTACATTTGCAAAAATGAGTTTAAGTATCATAGTAAGCCAGGAGTGGTGGTGCATGCCTGTCATACTCAGTACTTGTGAGGCCAGGACAGGAGGATCAGAAGTTCAAGGATAGCCTCAGCAACTTAGTGAGAACCTGTTTCAAAACAAAATTATTTTGAAAGGGGGGAGTGGGAGGGGACAGCTTGTAGCTTGGAGGTAGAATGCCTCTGTGTTCAATCCACAGAGATAAATAGTAACTGGTGCTTAACTGAGAAAAGCAATGGTGACAGCATGAGACGGCGCCAGTCCGTGTTAGGAGCTCAACAAGCAGTTGTCGTTTACTCATGGGCAAGGCTGGCCTCGAGGTACCAGGCCGTCTTAGCTCTCCTCCATAGTACCTTCCTTGGTTTTTTTTCCTTTTTTGTGGTGCTAGGGATTGAACCCAGGGTCATTCTACCTCTGAGATATACCCCCAGCCCTATTTTATTTTTATTTTGAAACAGGGTTTCATTAAGTTGCTAAGGCTGGCTTCGAACCTGCAATCCTCCTGTCTCAGTCTCCCAACCAAGTACTGGGATTACAGGTATGTGCCACCACACACAGCTTACTTTCTTTTTTTTTTTAAACATGTTTTGTAATTCTAATCCAAAACGTAAAAAATAAGTACAGTGTCATCTTTAAAATGAATGTAATGCTATAATAATAGCCCCATAATAATTACTGCTTTACATTTCGCAATGCTGTGGAAGTGTACTCAATGCCACTAATACTTGAAACATAATTGAGCCTTAATTACAACATTAGCCACAATGGCAATGGATGATATAAGTGTATCAGTTCAGCACCACCAGAAACAGGAGAGCTGAAAAAAGAATACTACCTGGAAAACTACTTGTCTTTCTACATTTGAGCTAAGTGCTATGTGCCACTTGAAGTATTTCCTGTCGAAGGTTCCATTGCTTGCCCGATCCCTCTCTCCAAGGAATGCTGGAGGCAGTGGCTACGTTTTGCCCACAGCACAGCCGGCTACTGGTCTGTGAGTTGCTTGGGACATATCTGCCTCTGTTAGGTGAGCAGGGCATGCTCGGAAGCATACCTCTTGGTGCCCTGTCACCCTGAGGCACAGTTGATACAGGAAGAAATAATGCAGCTCTATTACGACTGAGGACTGTGATCCAAAAAAGGAGCAAACATAAGAGGGATCCCCATTTTGACTTTCATTTCCACGTATGTGAAAGAAATAAAATGTCCTAACATGGATAGGTCGCTGCTTCAACGTCTTCTGTTAACCTCCCCTCTACTTCCGTACAGAATCTTCCCTGGCAAGCAGGTGACATCGGTGACACCTGGAGAACCATGACATTCCTGATGATTTCTCTGCCTCAAATTACCTAGCCCTAGTCTATCTACCTGGAAGTATCACCTGCTGTTAGGAAACAGCTAATCAGATCAACTGATCTTTACAAATGTTACTGCAGAGAGTAATTGCCTCGCAAGCTGTCCCAAACAGGTGCCACGCACGTTAAAGACCAACTGGAGAGAGGACAACTGGAGGGACAAAAGCATGATTCCAAATAGTAGCTAGCTAAGTAATAGTGGACCTTGAATATTACTGAAGGTCTTCCAAGAGGTTCTGGAGGGAAATAGGTCTTTTCCTTTGCTCACAGCTAAAGAAATTTTAGAATTTTCCTGTAACTACAATGGCAGCAGCAGTCACTGTTGGTCAAGAACAGACAAAAGGGGACAGAAGAGCCTGGCGGTGGCTTTGAGGTGACGGCGAGGTGACTGACTGGGAGAGCCTCGGGGAGCCTTCCAGAGCCATGGAGCTGTTGTACATCTTCCTCTGGTTTTTGCTTACATGTGTGTTCATACATGTAAAATCCATCAAACTGTATACTTCATATGTGGATACTCTAATGTTATGCCTCAACAGAAAGTTTTAAAACTTATCCCTGTATGAACAGCTGGCTTGAAAAGAGAAAGTCAAATGTTCTAACCTCCAGTTTGAGACTTATGACCCTTTAAATGCCCTAGAGGACAGAGGAAGTTTGTACTTTACATTTAGATGAGAAGAAATCTCAGTCTCAGATTACTCCCTGAAGAACCTACAAAAAAAAGCCCCAAATATAACCTACCGCACCCCCCTTATCCTCAGCATCACAGGTGCAAGGCAGACGCCGTGCTCATCTACCCACAGCAAACAAATTCCTGCCTTCTGAATATTAAGCACCAGCCAGAGAAGTTTCAAATGTATTAGACGCAAGGCAACGAAGTTCAAAATACAGATAATCACTTACAAATTACTGATTTCCTTTGGAGAGCAATTACATTTATAAATATGAATAGTCTATATTAAACCATGGAAAATGACACTCAAATATCTGTCAAGAGTCTGAGGAACCCAAAAGAAAAAAAATTTTTTTTCAAAGCCACAGGAATGCACACTACCACATTCCTTTTGTCACATGGTATTGAAACTGGAAACGCAAATGGATTCAAGGGACTCAGTGAGCACAGGTCCTGGCTAGCCCGCTCTCCCCCTTTCTATGAACAAAGGAAAATGTAAATGAACTTAACAGAAAGAAAGCAATTTACTAACATGTAAATACATATGAGGAATGTAAATACATGTAATGTAAATATATACAAGATATTTAAACCTTAGGGTTTATATCTAACACTAAATGGCAGCTGGGGATGGAGCCCAGGGTCTTCTCATGCTATGGAAGTGCTAACCACTGAGTTACATTACATCCCAGTTCCTCTTTTGTCTTCTCCCGTCTCCTTTCTCCTTCTCCTCCTTCTTCTGGCTTGAACCCAGGGGCATTCCACCTCTGAGCTACATCCTTAGCCCTATTTAATTTATTTATTTTTATTTTGAAACAGGGACTGGCTAAGTGGCTGAGGATGGCCTCACACCTGCGTTCTTCCTGTCTCAGCCTCCCAAGTACTGGGATTACAGGACTGCACCACCATGCCCAGCTCTCTTCTGTCTTCTTAAAGTCAAGTAACAAGGAAATGAAAGACCAACCAAATGTATGAGAATGTGAGCATGAGAAGTCCAAGGACTGGCCATGCCTTTAGTCTTTCTTTACAGAACAGTGGACTCTACAGTTTTAGATCATATACCTACCGGGACACTTTTGTGTATGTGCATGCATTTCCAATATTTCTGCTTACTGATAAATTGGATACATGTATAACTGTACTAAAACATCATGTTCATCCTTAAAATACACACAAAAGTAAAAAAAGTAGATAGAGCAAAAGTGGGAAGAGACATGATTTTGAAATATCATGCTGATCTTTGCTATTTGATAATCACACATGAAGTTTCCTTCCCTCCCTCCCTCCCTCCCTCTTTCTTTCTTGGTACTGGGGATTGAACCCAGGGACATTCTACCTCTGAGCTACACCCCCAGCCCTATTTCATTTTTTTTTTAATTTTGAAACAGGGTCTCATTAAGTTGCCGAGGGCCTCACTATAAATTGCTGAGGCTGGCCTCATATCTGCAATCCTCCTGTCTCAGCCTCCCTGATACTGACTGGGATTACAGGTGTGCACCACCATGCCCTGCTCACAAAATAAATTTCAAGTGAGGTTCATGGTTAATGACAGGACACACAGCAACACATATCAAATTATAGTGATAACTCATAATTTTCATGCCCAACTTCATGTCAGATCTGATTACATCCTCCTTGTTTTTGTACCCAGAAGATGGCTGACAAAGAACATGTTGACTGAGCCCATTACTCTACTTTGGGAGTGGTGGTTCAGTTACAAACATTAACATGCAAACTTATTTGTACTAGACTCACATAAAATGTACTTGATTGCAATATGCAATATGAAAGCAACTAGATGCTCATATCCTTTTTATTCCCGTTCTTCCCCTCAGATACCTACCAAACACGACACGTGACCTCCTGATTCAGAGACCGCATGAGGATGCATGCTGCAATATATGTATTGACTATTAATAAAGCTTTCTTTTAATTAATGAAACATAAACCCAGCATTCTAACAAACACTTTTCCCTGAGCCCCAATGGTTCACTGTTGTGCACACAGATTTGAAGAGTAATTTTATCACATGTCAGAATTCACATGGGTAGCTTAAAGAAATTATAGATTTCCTAAGCCCAAGGCAAGAAATTTGAATAGGTTTCAAGCAGAGCCCTGGGATCATTATAGTTTAACATGGTGATTCCATGTGAGGTACTCCATGGAGGAGCTTTGAGAAACTCCACCTTGGTTTGCAGAATGACAGAAATGATCTGCAAATGGCTTTTCTAGGGACACAGATTCACGTTCAGAACCTTCTTTCTTGCACAGTAGTTCTTCAACCTGGGCACACAGCAGCAGCAAGTTCAGACTGCTGATCTCTGAAGCCAACGATTCTGATCCAATAGGTTCTGGACAGCCATGCCAAATGATTCCCCGAGCACAGGACACTGGACTCTAGTACTCAGTACCTCGCCAGTCCACACTGAAATCGACAACAACAAGATTTCTGCTACTATCTATATCTTGTTCATATATGACACTCAGTAAATATTTGCTGGATTAATGGACGCAGTGGAAAAAATGGCCGACTGGTGAGATGGTGTCAGGAAATCTGCGGGTGTCCCTAGTTCTGCCCTAAGTAGCTTTGGGTGCTGTATAAGGGACACCAGTAGCCTTGACCTCTCCCCTCTAGTAACCAAGTTGAGATTTCTTTTAAATAACAATTCCTTATCCACCCTTAGAAGAAAAGCTTCATGTAGAGTCATGTACTACAGGGCTGGAAATGCAACCCTGTTTACACAGAGTGGATGTCATATGGGAACTTTCCTGGAAATGTTCACAGAAGTATATGGATTTTCCTTCCCACTGGATTTGAACCTAGGAGGATATAAAATGGAAATACTGTTGGGCAACTCCAACAAGACAGCTTGCTTGAGGGAGATCCAGGGAAAACAGGAGCCAGGCTATAGAGACAGATTCCTGGCAACTTGTATTTATATCTGGAAACGAATCCCACCCCCTGACTTCTTAGTCCACTAAAAGTTCCACAAAATTTTCATAATTTTTCTTCAGCTAGCTTGGGATGGATTCTCAAGTTTCCAACCAAAACAATATGAACACAACGGTGCAGGCTACTTAATATCCCTGTTTCTCAATGTCCTTATTTACACATAGCCACTGAGATGGGCATGGTGGCCCAAGCCTGTGATCCTAGTACTTGGGAGGCTGAGACAGGAGGCTTACAAATTCTAGGCCAGCCTCAGCAATTTAGCAAGACCCTCAGCAAATTAGCAAGAACCTGTTTCAAAATAAAAAATAAAAAAGGGGCCAGGGCTGTAGCTTGGAGGTAGAACACCCCTGGGTTCAATCCCAAGTACCAAATAAATAAATTAATTAATTAATCAAAACATAATATCTGAGCTGTCACTCAAACCCCTTCCAAGTCTGTATTTCTATTATTCTCGACATAAGTCAAGAGACTATTATTGTTTTACATGATAGGTATAGTTTTACCACTTATACCTCTTTTAACAATTTCCCTGTTTTGATACTGTCCTACTTCTGATAGTGTTGACATGCACTGAAAACCTCAACAAACTTAATTTTCCAATCCACTAGTAGCTATTAAAAAAAACCCTCTTTGGCATGATTTAATCACACAATTATTTCTAATAGTCCCCCAATTTAATACTACATTTTGATATTTTTCAGCATCTAGGAAAAATAACAAAGATGGGAAATCCCATATTCAGCCATGTGAAAATTACTTCCTAACATCACTTTATTTCAACCAAGCCATTTTAGCTTTCCTCGTAATTTCTCTGGACACCCGAGGAGTATCTTCCTTTCCTATTGTTATACCCTCTGACCTGCCAGGCAGGCTGCGTACTGCAGGACTTAGAAACTGCTCTCCATGTATGTTTCCCAAGAAGCTTTCCCGTCTGCAACTTATTTACAGTATTCTAAACATAAAGCGAGTTCAAACAGAAACCACCCCAGCATCTTCTGCGACCTAGCTCACTGTTCTACTCCAGTCCATGATTTTCATAGGCACAAGGCAATGAAATCCTACATATCGTATGGGAAGTGATCGAGTCAAAATGAATTTTATTACAGGAAACAGTAAACACCACTCAAAGAAAACTTCTATCACATGTGAAATGCCATTTAGTTATTAGAAATGGGAAAGACAATTTTTTTTTTTTTACCAGTCTGGGACTTTCAAATTCACTTCTGAATAAACCTTTCACTACCCAGTATACCCACTGGCCAAGCACCTCATTAATCTATTAGGCACTGGAGAATTCTGCAGATGAAAAACTCCCTTTCAAAGTGAAAAGAAACATGCCTAATCTGAGGCCCAACTTTAGAACAGCAAGTATCCTGCTCAGACTACGAAGGTCTCCAATGGAGGAGGAAGAGCTCCAGTTTTAGACAACTGAAGGATACAAGAGAGTTGCATATGAAGATTTTTTTCCCTTTCCAAATCTGTCTTTTTTTTTTAAATACTTTTAGGATCTTTACTTTCTCACTGATTTAAGATTATCAACTTCAAATTTACGTCAAAGTCATTTCTTCTTCTTATATTTCCTCATTCAGTTCACAAAGTATCCATTTATATATTGTGTCCCTTTTGAAAAGGCCTGAGGGAAACAGGCAGGAGACTCCTTGTTCAAGTTTATCTCAAGCTCCCTTTACTCGGTGCCTTTAATTAAGTGAAAGCGATGTGCCTTTCCTGGACCAATTCTGAATTATACATTTTCTCCAGCTCTGTTCACTGCAGAAAGGGAAAAGAACACACTCACCTTGACAGATCAGGTAAAATGTGGTGGCTCAGGAATGACGTCACACAGGTAACCTGCAGGATTCTAGCAGAAGAACAAACCATTTCCTGAAGACCTTAATAATCCGCTAGAAATGTAGTTTCACTCTACAAGTGTTCCCAAGGCCTACCAGCAGTGAAAAGAGGTGGTAAAAAGGCAAATAATAAAAAGATTGTCCTTCCTGTTGATAACAGTGGTGTTCTCCTACAGTAGGACTTTATACAACACAAAGCCATTACTGATAGCTATTTTATTTTTCTATGGCATTTAATTTCTATCTTCTCTATACTCAGAGATCACAAAATACACATCTTGGAAGAAAGAAGGATACATTCTAGACTGGTGTATTTTTTTGTTCCCACAAAGACTCAATGGCAAGTAGCAGAAATCTCCTAAATTGCTAAGCAAGCAGGTTCCAAGATGCATGCCCAGCTGAAACTGATACATATATATGATGCATATACATATACCTGAAACTGATACATATACACGCATATGTATATGTATGTAATAGTATCTGTAGACACTATTACTGTTGGTATATTTCCTCTAATTCTAGTAAAGAGTAATATTCAATGCTTCCATTTTCTTTTTCTTTCTTTTCTTCCTGTTTTATTATTTTTGGTAGGCTTTTAAACATGACTATACAATTTGCCCTCTTTTCTCCATAAAACAGCATCATTATGTTAACATGTTATATTAAATATGAAACACTCAGAGGTAGCTTGCAGAGGTAATTGTCTTACTTTCAGCAGGCTTCTAAGAAAAACAAGTTTAGCTTCCCAATATGAAGTATAGTAATTAATGGCATGTTGGGTTACTAACGCACATTTAAAAAAATCTGAGTGAAATTAGCTACATATCCCACTGTTTTAACTGCAGACTAGAGCTAAATAACTGTGCTGGCTTTTTGCATTCCTATAAATCTAAACCTGAAATCTGTTTTGAAGAGGCTGGGGAGTGGAGTGGGGTGGTAAGGGAAGGAAAAGAGAAAAGCTTCCCACGTCTGTGAACTCACAGGCCTCTGCTGGAACAATTCATGTCTAGGGTAAAGGCGTCCTCACATCCAGAGGCATGTCCCATCTCCAAGGAACTCAGCAGTGACATGCAGGCATCCAACGAGAGGGAAAGACACATATTACATAAGGTGACAACTGAATGGGATAGAGGAGGCTTATATAAAGCTTGAACTTCATGCAAGTTTGCAACGATGAGCATGGCATTGAGGGATGCTATTTAAATAACAGGAAGCTGGGCATGTGAAACAAGGAACTCAAATAATCTGTTTTCTAGAATCTACTTTCAACTACAACATAGAGCAATGATGCAGACATAAGTGGGGCTCTGTTGGCCAGCACGTTTTAACCAGGAAGAATATGATTTCAATAGGAAATGAAGCTTGCAAACCTGGCAAAACTGAGCTCTATCCTGGGACCCTCTCGTGGCCCAGGCATTTATACATAGGCAGATTACCCTCTCCAGCCCCAGTAATATCCTTGATAATACAGCATGGTAATGCTACCTACTTAGCACGTGTGTGAGAAGTAACTGACAAAATGTTCACAATTAGCTCAGCTCATAATCTTGCACCCTTGTAAGTGCCCAATAAAGGGTTGTGGCTGTGATGAGCATGTTTTTCTCCATGCTTACTGTAGGTTTCTAACATTTTTCTGTGTAAGAAAGAATCAAAATGGCCCAGATAAATATCCAACATCTACCTCTAAATTTAAGGGTATCTTTCCAAAAGGCTTTTCCAATACTCTTGCTCTGAATGAAATCAACAAATATTTTGTGTGTGGGAAAATGTGACTGGTTCAGATTGTAGGTGATTGGTGAATTTTTAAAGTTTGATTTATTAAGAATCAGCACAGGCCAGGCATGGTGGTGCAGGCTTGTAATCCCAGTACTTTGGGAGGCGGAGACCGGAGGATCCGGGTTTGCGGCCATCCTCAGTTCTCTCTCTCTCTCTCTACTTAGTGAGGCCCTCCGCAACTTTGTGAGACCCGGTTTCAAAATAAAGTATAAAAAAAAAAATAGGGCCAGGGGTGTGGCGCGGAGGTAGAACGCCCCTGGGTTCGATCCCCGGTACCGCAAAAAAAAAAAAAAAAAAAAGAATCAGCACAGGAGTCAGGTGTGGTGGTGCAATCCTATCATCCCAGTACTTGGGAGGTTGAAAAAGGAGGATCCTGGGTTAAAGACCAGCCTCAGCAACATGGCAAGTTCCTCAGCAATTTAGCAAGACCCTCAGCAATGCAGCAGGTCTGTGTTTGAAAGTAAAAATGGGCTAAAGGGATGGCGGTATGACTCAGAGGTAGAATGCTCCTGCGTTCAAACCCAAGTACAAACAAACAAACAAACAAACAAAAATCAGCCTAGACAGGAGCTCCCTTGGCTTAGGGCAGGGAAGAAAGACCTCGACTTAAGTGGAGGCAGCAGCAGGCTTACTCTAGCGGGCCGATGCTGACTAGTTGGTGGCCCTACTTGGCTCCAATCATCGAGGAGGATTAAGAAACCCCATAAACTCAGGGGAAAGAATTCTCAGATCCATTAGTGAGGCCCAGCATGGGCCTTGGAAGTAACACACAGGTGCTTGTTATTTCTCTATCTTATACTGCCATTATTTTCCATAAAGAAAGGTCAGTGGAAGGCAGATAGTCCCAACCAAGGAAGAAAACAGAAGCAACCTGCAGAGCCCACCCCCGTGTACAACTTCAAAGCATGGGGAGGACATGGAGGAAGCTCACAAGGATACACTGGCAGGGGGCTGGGGGTGATCATCAATCAGCCACATCAGCCAACCTAAGGCCCACTCCAATTCCATTCTTACATTTTTTATTTTTTTTGTAGTACTTGGGATTGAACCCGTGGCACTCTACAGGTTCTCAGAAGCTATACATCAAGCCTATTTTGTATATATATTCTTAAAACAGTGTTTCCTTAAATTGTTGAGGCTAGCCTTAAACCTGCAATCTTCCTGTCAGCCTCCGAAATACCGGGATTGTAGGCGATCCCAATCCACTCTTGCCTAAGGGTTATAACTAGCTTTCTTTCGAAACTCAGAGGGGGCAGAAGGTGCCCTGGTGGGGTAAGTAAAACACCCTGAAGTTGGAAAGCCATGGCCCTTACTCTTGGCCAACGGTGAAGGGTGAGTGTTGCTTTATGCAACCCTCTTCTGGGGGCAGTGGAGCAACAGATGACATCATGAAAAGGTCACCACCTCCTAGTGACGCAGCCTCAACTGTGGTGGCTGCATCAGAAGGGCTTTAGAGGAAACTAGAGCTAGCTGTGGTGGTGCATGCCTATAATCCAGTACTTGGGAGGCTGAAACAGGAGGATCGCAGATTCGAGGCTAGCCTCAGCAACTTAGTGAGACCCTGTTTCAAAATAAGAAATAAAAAGGGCTGGGGGTGTGGCTTAGAGGAAGAACACTCCTGGGTTCAATCCCCAGAACCAGAAAAAAAGAAAAAGAAAAAAGAAAGAAAACTGGGATGAAAGGTCACTCAGTTTGCCTGGCCCTGTCACTCTGTCACCCTGCCCATCCAATGTAACAGAATCTCATTTCAAAAGTGGAAAAGCTGGAGCCATGGGAGGTACAGCCCAAGCAGAGGGCGCAGCGTGAACAGGACACTGTCAGATCCAGGCAGGGAGGCATTCAGAACAGGGGCCATAGGTCATGGCCTGAGAACGTAATGACTGCTGCCCGGTGACTGTCACTGTCCTACGGGGATTAAGCTATCCTCAGGAATTACTAAGGACATTTGCCAAGGTGTAGAATACAGAGCTTGAAAGAGTGCAACTGGCTTTCCTGTGCCATATAAAATGTTTCTGATTCTGCAGAGATTTAAATCTCTAACTCTCGACAAAAATGAAATTTGACTCTACTAATTCATGTCTGTTAAAGATTTAAAAAGAGGGGAAAAAATGTCCTGAATGGAGAAAACTGTAGCGGCTTCCTTTTTGATTTCTTGGCCAAGGGCGGTAGAGCTAACTCCACACCAGCTCTGCAGCCTCCAAGTGGGTGAATTTAAATTTCCTTCAGATAAATGTTTTCCCAAATGAGAAAATGCTATTTTTAATGAAACCAAATAGCCTTAATTGGTTGTGATGGGAAGTAAACTCAGAGATAAACACTGCATAAATAATTCAAGGCTTTCCATCTGGGGAAACTTCTCCCTGAATTAGATGACGAATGTTCGACCTAAGACAGACTTTGCATCTTGCGAAAAGCAACACCAGAAATCTCAGCTAACTTCCAAACCCACAGCCAAGGCTCTAGCTAAGAGTCCCAGTGTTCTGGGATAGCCACTGAGGGTCCTAGCTGCCAACCTGGCTACCCTTGCCCCTCAACACCACCCCCTCTCCATTCTTATAATGAAAGCAAATTAAAACCTTCATCTGGGTCACACTTTTTTTAATTCTCTCCTCTACCACAATGCTGTTTAATTTAAAATAATTACGATGTTCAGGCTTGATTAAAAGGATGGGTAAGAAATGGTCCCAAGTTTCCAGGACATACTTAAAATCCATTAAGGATTAAGGGCTATAATAAACATACAGGAAAAAGTAAATAAGAATATAGAAAGGTAATTAATTCCAATGGGTGCAGAGGGAGTGCTTAATGGAAGAGCTGGCATTTGGGCTGAGCAGTGACATATCTGAGATTGGAAGGATATTAATAATAATGACAATGTCACCACAAAACATATGGTATTGATTATTTTTATTTTTTATGAATAGCCAGAGCTAAGATTTCAGGAGTATTTGCTGAGTGCCACAGCCCAGACCAACTGCTTTGAATGCAAGAACTCATTTAATCTTACAATAATAATCTCACGAGGTAAGCGTCACTATTAACTCGATTTTAAAGATGGAGAAACTGAGCACAGAGAGGTTAAGTGACTTGATGAACTGCACAATTTGTATGAGACACAGCTGAGAATCTCACGCATAAGGATTTTGTCTGCAAAGGCCAAGCATTGAAATGTGGCAGAAAGAAGAAACGTTTAGAGAGAGGAGAGGTGTGCGCGGCTCAGGGCTGGGGACCAGGTGTTGGCTCCATCGTCATCAGGAGCAAATATTATCCTCTGAACAAACTGAAAATTGCCACTTTAATATTCCATGTTTCTTCTAGATGGTTATGAATGTACACTGAGCCACTATGATTTTGATAAGAAGTTGCTCTGTTTTTCAGTAGCTTCTGATGGGGATTTGAAAGCTTTCACTAACAACTTTGTTTCCTGTTTTAGATATTTTCTTTGTAATTAACAAGTTTACATCACCCATTGGACAAAGGTTGGGCTTTCTACATTTTTGGAACCCAGGAGAGTCTCTCCTGGTCCCCATCATAAAAATGGCAGGACTTTTGAAAACAAAATGTGAACCATGAAAAAAGCGTATACTTCTACACTTAAACCAAGATGCCCAAGCTTCCAAGCACATGATGTATTCTCCTGAATTGCCCAATATTTAACTGAAGGCCAAATAAAAATAAATAAATAAATAAATAAATAAATAAATCCCACAAAGGTCTTATAAATCAGAAGGTAATATTTTACCTGTCCTTTTAAAATAAAATATGACTTTCCTTCTCTGTGGCCCTCCTTTATTTTCTCATGTAAAAGGTTCTATAGTGGTTGCATAAGGGAAAAAAATTTCTAATTGCATTATCCCCAAAGCAGATATAAAAATTCTTTTAATAAAATAAACACGACCACATTAAAATCACTCTAAAATAGGCAGGAAAGTCATTTGGCGATAATTGAATGTTGATTTAAAAAGTCTTGATGTATGCTGCTGCAGGGAGAAAATAGGATAGGAAAATAAACAATATTGTATGTTGGAGAACAAAACACCGAAGGTGTAGCTATAGAGCTGATTCTACAAAATAAATAGAGAAATCTAATAGAAAACACATCGGGCTTCCTTGTATTTGTTGAGATAATTTTTATGTGATCAAATTAAACAGAATAGGAAAATGAGTTTTGCCTTTCCTTATGCCTTGTGTCTGTTAAAAATGAAAATCTGAAACAGATGAACTTGCTCTAATAACCTTGAAGCGAGTCGCTAAAAAAAAATGAAAAACAATATATTGTACTCTGAAGAGTATCTTTCAGTTGGAAATTTATTTTTACTACACATGGTTAATTGTAAGCAAGTAAAGGATTTGACCTGGTAAAGATGTGGGTCAAAGGAGAAAGGTCACAACCCTAACCCTATCCTATGCTTCTTGATGTGTTTCTGAGGCACGGATGTGACATGCATTTATTCAAGCAGGGAATTGTGCTCAATGCTCAAGGTCTCCTGAGCGAGACAGTGGGGGAGGTGAGCGCACCCAGCACAGAACTAGAAAAGGAGAAAGAGAAGCTGCCAGAAGAACACCTAGGGGACATGTGGAGTGTGTAGACGGGCCAGATCTGAAGGTGTCTAGAATGAAGCAACCAAGGAAATTGACAATAAAAAATACCCAGCTAGGGTAGGGGACCAGGAGAGAGAAAATTTAGGGCAAAAGAACAAGATTGAAGATCAAAAATAAGGGCAAACCCTGCAATAAGTGTCAGAAGATCAGAAAAGCTAAATTCAAAGGGTTTCAGCAAAAGAAAGGCACATCACAGAAACCACAGGTCTTTAAAACATGGACTCTGGGCCATCCTGAGACTTGTTCTTAAGGCATGCAGCTGCTTGGATCCCACCTTTATTACACATTGGTCAAGCAGAGGCCAGGCTGAGGTGGAAATGCTGCTCACATCTCTGGAGAAGCTCCAGGCCACTCATCCAGCCCCGAGCTTGCCCCGAACCTGTGAGCTCCTGAAGGAACTGGTGTGCCCACCACACTGGATCTTCCATGGCCCTTGGACGGGCAACACATGAAGTACTTAAGAGCCAAGGCAGGTCTGGGTTCTGAACTCAACTCATCATTGCCTGGGTAGACACTGGGGAAACCAAAGACTGCCCATTAAAAATGAATGGGTATGATGCAGAATTAAGAAGAGGCCATGAAGCTGGGTGTAGTGGTGCATGCCTGTAATCCCAACAGTTGACAGGTCAAGACAGGAGGATCACAGGTTCGAGGCCAGCCTTAGCAACTTTGTGAGGCCCTTAGAAAATTAGTGAGAACTTGTTTCCAGATAAAAAATGAAGTAGGACTGGGGTGTATATCAGAGGTACAATGCCCCTGGGTTCAATACCCAAGATCACCAAGAAAAAAAAAAAGAAGAGGTCATAAGGGTTAATGAGATATGGCAGGCGAAGCCCTGAGCAGTGGACTACTCAACAAAAGTGAGGTACCACCTCCACACCCACTGCGGTCATTACCACAATCACAGCCATCATCACTATCACCACAGTCTCCACTGCCATCACCTTCGCGACTATCATTACCACCCTCATGTCTGGGCCTATGGGGTCTAGCTAAAGATCTTGCAAACAGAAATGAGAAGCTCCTTTTAGTTACCACTTTAATGCTGGGAAATATCCCTGAATGTCAGTGTGTGGGGCAACAGTGGGAGATATCTGAATATTCAGAGTGAGGGGTCAGGGGTTGTATCTGAAGGAAGAGTTTTGCAGAAATTTCCTTGCATGACAAAGAGGAAGAAATTCAAGGACACCCTCAATCCTTTGTCAAGCTCAGACAGGAAGTCCAGTCTCACATTTTTTCTAGAATCACGGATGGCATCATCTCAACCTTTTTTGACAACAATCTGCTCAGCCTTGGAAAAATATGCCAGTATTCATCACGGCTCCAAGGGAAGAGACCACGCTCTGTCTTCCGGATTTACCAAATTTGGCTTTGGAAGAAGCTTCTATTTCTCCAAGTCCATCTTTCTCTGAAGCACTGCGGCAAAGGATTAACTGTGCTGTTCAATTATATAGAAGAATGATATAATAACAGTAAACATTTAGCAAACACTTAATATATTGTGGGTGCCAAGAGCAGGAAATTTCAATATGCATCAGCTCATCTAATTTCTCCCTACCACCACCACCCAGATTTTACAGAGGAAGATACTGAGATAATAACAAGTTCAGGGACTCTGTGACCAAGCCCTGACAAACTCTTATATGTCCCTGCATTATAGGTCACTAGAAGTGACTCAGGACAACCACATGAGCTTCCTGTGAACTCGATGAAGACAGAAGCATTTTTCTGTAAGGTCTCAGAGAGCTTCAATGGGACATGACATCGTATGTCTTAATCATCACACACAGCTTATTCCCCACGGTGTTCAACGCTAGATAAACATGTTTCTTCAACTGTACCTTGTTATTTGGCGTCTTACAAGACATTAAAACTGATAGTTGGGGGGGAATTGTCTCCAATTTGCAAAACTTGGAATCTACTTTAGTGTGTAAAATATAAATACGCTAAGAAAATGAAAACGCTTTCTTCTTGTGTTCATTAGGAAGAGTCTTTCAAAATTTAGAAGCAATCCTCACATTCTGTTTTATATACAGATGCTATAAAAGCAACTTTTTAAATATTAAAGACTTAGAGCTAGTTTGTCGGCTGGAAAAGTAACTACCTATAAAAAATACTTAACACTGAAAACCATCAGAAACCAACAATTTCTTATTAAGTCTATTTAATGTCAAGAGTGTCTCACTGAGTGGAATAACTTTTTAAAATATTTAACACACAGAGTCACTTGCAAGCTGAGAAGATATTTTTTATTAAACGTACTTAATGATTAGCACTGTTCTAATGCTGGGGGGAAGGCAAGTGCTCTAAATGTTACAAACAAAGGCGCCAAGCGTTTTCAGCTGCGTTGGCAGGAGACCACCATCCTGTTAAGCACATTTAAGGTTCACCAGCTGTAGGAGGCCTACGAGGCTCATCACCCCAAACACGTTCTTAAGTCAAATTTGACACACAGTCACATTTGTTTAACTGATCATCTATGAAATTAACCCCTCGGGATGCAAGCAATAGTTCTGTACATAGACTCTTCAGATCTACCAAAACACAGGATCTGAAGTTCAGATCTGTGCACAGGACCAGGTCTGGCCTTAAGCAAAGGAAAATGTGGGACCAACACACCACGGAATTTGGAAAACATTCCAAGCTTTTGTGTTGCTATTATTCATCTTGTTTCCACAATTCCACTAGAGAAAAAGATCCCCCCCCCATTGGATGAAAATACTTAATTCTTGCCAAAAATGGTAAGAATCTTTCTAGAATTTTCCTAGTGGCTTTACAAAAATAATTTTTGTTTTTACTTAAGTTGTACTCTTTTTTTTTTTTTTTGCGGTACCGGGGATTGAACCCAGGGGCGTTCTACCTCCGCGCTACACCCCCGGCCCTATTTTTTATACTTTATTTTGAAACCGGGTCTCACGAAGTTGAGGAGGCCTCACTAGGTAGAGAGAGAGAGAGAGAGAGTGAAAGAGCTGAGGCTGGCCGCGAACCCAGATCCTCCGGTCTCCGCCTCCCAAAGTACTGGGATTACAAGCGTATGCCACCACGCCCGACTTAAGTTGTACTCTTCTAAAAAACATTTTTTTCTCTGTTTCTCTCTGGTTCCACGTATATACCTCTGCATCAACAGGGCTGAAATAATTTAGTGTATTTTTCTAGCTTTGAAAGTGGACCGATGTGACCCACTTAGGGTATGTGTATAGAGACTTCTGGAGAGAAAATTTTTTTAAAAAAAGAAACAAAAGCCAGGTGAAGTGCAGCACACTTGTAATCCCAGTACCTGTGAGGCTGAGACAGAAGGATTGCAGGTTCGTGGCCAGCCTTAGCAAGTGAGAGAGACTCTCAGCAATTGAGCAAGACCTTGTTTCAAAACAAAAGAAAAAGGAATAAAAAATTCTTTCTTATTAGCTGGGCATGGTGGCGCACACCTGTAATCCCAGTACTTACTTGGGAGGCTGTGACAGGAGGATCGCAGGTTCGAGGACAGCCTCAGTAAGTAGTGTGACTCTCAACAACCTAACGAAACCCTGTTTCAAAATAAAAATAAAGTAGGGCTGTGGTGTAGCTCAGAGGTAGAATGCCCCTGGGTTCCATCCCCAGTACCCCAAAAAAAAGAAGAAAAAGGAAAAAATTCTTATTAAAAACTACACATCTTGGCCGGGCGTGGTGGCACACGCTTGTAATCCCAGTACTTTGGGAGGCGGAGACCGGAGGATCCAGGTTCGCAGCCAATCTCAGCGCGCATGCGCGCACGCGATCTATCTCTCTCTCTCCTCTCTCTCTCTCTCTCTCTCTCTCTCTCCTTCGTGAGGCCCTCCGCAACTTCGTGAGACCCGGTTTCAAAAATAAAGCATAAAAAAATAGGGCCAGGGGCGTAGCGCGGAGGTAGAACACCCCTGCGTTCAATCCCCGGTACCGCAAAAAAAAAAAAAAAAAAAACTACACATCTTGGAAACGGATGCAGTGCCACATACCTGTAATCCCAGTTACTTGGGAGGCTAAGATAGAAGGCTCATAGGTTTAAGACCAGACTTAGCAACTTAGTGAGACCTTCAGCAAGTTAGTGAGATCCAGTTTCAAATAAAAATTAAAAAGGGCTGGGGGTGCAGCTCAGAGGTTGAATGCCTCTGGGTTCTATCCCCAGTATCAAAAAAAAAAAATTAAACATCTGGGGCAGATCATTTCTTTTAATCTCCAAAACCAACCTAAGAGGCAAACAATTTTATCCCCATTTAGAGGGTCAGTAAATGGACTAATAAAAAGTTAAATAACTTGTCCAAATACTGTAAAAGAGCTAGATCATGAGAGAATTCTGGCTGGGCATGGTGGCGCACACTTGTAATCCCAGTACTTGAGGGGCTGACACTGCAGGATCCGGGTTTGCGGCCAGCCTCAGCTACTTAGTGAGGCCCTCTGCAACTTAGTGAGACCCTGTTTCAAAATAAAGAATAAAAAAATAGGGCTGGGGGTGTACTTTGGAGGTAGAATGCCCCTGGGTTCAATCCCCAGTACCGCAAAAAAAAAAATAATAATAAAATAATAAAATAATAAAATAAAATAAAATAAAATAATAAAATAAAATAAAATAAAATAAAATAAAATAAAATAAAATAAAATAAAATGAGAGAATTCTGGACTATTTGACTTCATCGTTCCAACATATCAAAGCTCAGCTATGGACTGAATGTTCGTGCTCCTCCTGTTCAGATGGTGAAGCCCTAACCCTCCTGGTATTTACAGGTGGGGAGGGAGTGAGGGTGCAGTGCTCAAGGGAGATTAGTGCCCTTGTACGAGGAGACACCATAGACCTCCCAGCTCACTCGCATGCACAAGCAGGAGAACAATGATAGCGGCCTGCCTGCACATGGACTTTGGGCACTCTTTAGCCTCCTGAACTACAAGAAATATTTTTTGTTGTTAAGCCACCTGGTCTATGGTATTTGGTAACAGGAGCCTCAGCTGACTAACACATGAAGTCACAGTGAACACTTCCTACGTGGATTCGAAGTTTTACTAGAGTGAAGAGTTTGATTTTGGTGCATGAAAACAGGTGTGTGCGGCCTGAGCATCTTGACTAGAAGTGGGAGATTTTGCAATGTCAGGAGACATTTGGACTCACAACTGAGCGGGGACTGCTATTGGCATCCAGTGGCTTGAGGGCAGGGATGCTGCCACACGTCCTACAATGCACAGGACATGTGGACAGGTAGGGAACGAGGATTGGAGGTGTCAGTTTAGGCCTTCAGGTAGTACGATGAGAGACAAATATCATCAATCCTGTAATCCAGCATCAGATCAACAGAAATAACTCATCTGTATAGGACTCAATAATTTCTTCTTCTCCTTCTTGTACTGGAGATTGAACTCAGAGGCATTCTGCCTCAGAGCTACACCCCTAGCCCTATTTTATTTTTAATTTTGAAATAAAGTCTCACTAAGTTGATGAGACTGGCCTTGAACCTGCGATCCTCCTGTCTCAGCCTCCCAAGTACTGGGATTACAGGCATGTGTCACGGGGCTCAGCTGTTGTCAATGTATTCTTCCATGATCTCTGGACCAGACCTGGCTTTCTGCCCTCACCCTCTCCCTAACTAGCTTCATGAGCCGGGCATCACTAACCACTCCAGGCCCCAGGTTCCATGTCTGTAAACTGAGGATAAAGTCAGCACTTCTCTGATAAGGTTACTGGGAGGTTAGATAATACTCTCAAAGGCTGTCATTTAATAATGCCTATTGCTGGCCTCGGCACGCTGGGGAGCACCACATGTGCAGTGCTGAGGGTGGCAGGGACGCGGCGGGCGGCAGACGGCCCGAGCTATCTGTGTGCAGGCTATGCGCAGGCGTGCGTCATTCCCAGCCACAAGAGAGAGCAATGGAGTGTGCCCCGGAGGCCTCGGCGATTTGCTCATGGCCATTTAATCAGAGGATGGTACAAATTACCCAGCATTTGTCTTCTGGCTGGTTCCATGGCAGATCCTCTTTGCTATTGCTTTTTTTGCTGGTTATTTACACTGCTTCCTTTTGGACTGGGGTCTCAGTAAAATGGCTCCAGGGACAGTTTTATCTTTTTCCTTCTCAAGAAGTTGCATATATAAGTGAACCTTTAAAACTGATTCAGGCCAGTGAATCACACTGAACAGCAATAAAATGAGGCACAAGCATGCCTGCAGCATGCACCCTCCACTTGCTGAGCTTCCGAATAGATGTCACAACACACTGACACCGCACACACATGTTACATTCTCAACTCTCCCCATTCAATTTGATTCTCAACCGAGTGAGGAGCGGCAGGAGAGTTGGCCACTGTTCCCAGATAATATCAGGGCTCAGACAAAAGGAAAGAGGACTAAGAAGATAAAAAGAAAAAAGAGAAAGCATTTTTAGTTTGTAATAACCCAGTATCTATTATTCTCTATCATGGCTTGTTTTTCTTTATTTTTTTCTTGTGGTACTAGGGATTGAACCCAGGACTGTTCTGCCTTCCAGCTACACCCCCAGCCTTATTTTTTTCCATTTTATTTATTTATTTATTTATTTATTATTTATTTATTTATTTATTTATTATTTATTTATTTATTTATTTATTGTGGTACTGGAGAGTAAACCCGGGGCATTCTACCTACGAGCTACACCCTCAGCCCTATTTTTATTTTTATTTTGAAACAGGGTCTTACTAGGTTGATGAGAGTCTCACTACTTGCTGAGGCTGTCCTCAAACCTACCATCTTCCTGTCTCAACCTCCCAAATACTAGGATTACAGGTGTGCACCACCATGCCCAGCTTTGTTATTGTTTTGTTTGGGGTTTTTGTTTATTGTTTTTTAACCTAATCTGGAATTCCTTGTGGGATTCTGAGGTTTTCCAAATTAGCCTTACCTCTTTGGAAGCTTGGTTTAAAAATTACTTTCTTAATGAGGTATGGTAAACTGTAACCCAAACCAACAAATCCCTGGCCCAAGTGATTTCCCTGAAAGTATGCTATATTTTTCCAACAAACTTTATGCCTTATAAGATATACAATATTTACATGTTTTCTGATTTGCCTATCTCTTAACAGAATGGAATCTCCATGGATTTCTGCTCATGGATACATTCTAAGAGCATAAAGCAGAGTCTCGTACAGAGAAAGTTCTTGATAGGTTGAATACATCACTCAATTACAAGACATCGATTCTTCACCTTTAAAAATATTGTTAAAAACTAACAGTGCCTCCACCAATTAACGGACATAGGGCTCTTATCTCTCTGAGGCTTTATCATTATCATTACGTGTGTGTGGGAGAATAGCCACTCTCAGTAAGGACAGATTTTAAAATGAGGGCTTGTGCAGTGGACGTACCCGCCAACATTCCAGCTAGAAGCCTCAGCTTCTCCATTAGGGAATGATAAATGTCATTGTCATAATCAGAAATTTTCTGTGGTTTTCAATGTGCTGGCTTTTATGCTGAAAGCCAAAGCATTAATAAAGCAATTGAAGGAGCAGGATTGTAAGTCTATGAATGTCAGCGGTAAGGCTTCACATATGTCACTCTGCAATAACAAAGGACTTCAGAGAGTGCTGGGGACTGGGCGGAACAGGACTGGTTGTGTTTTTTTTAAAATAGAGGATGGTGCAGACAGCACCAAAAGCACATCAATGAGAAAAATGGAGGCAGATTCAATTAATCACTTCATCTACGGATGCTTTAATGCGTTGCTATTACAATGACTCTGAAAGGTCCTGGAAGAATCTTCACACTGTCTCATCCCACCTGGTCACATCCAGCCATTCAGGGAATGATGGCTGATGGTTGGCTTTTACGTTGCCAGGAGCTGTCCCTTGTATCTGGTGATGCCAAGCGGCGTGACGACCATGAATTCATGCCTCTCTTCCAGCCTTGGCTTTTACATGGAGAAGAGACAATGGTTTCCAAATGCAGAATCGGAAAGTCGTGTCGTTCTCAAGCCCCAAGCACAGTTTTGACGTTCAGATTTTAACTTTAAATGTACCCCGGGGTTTTGGTGTTCCCTGGTCTAGTGGTGTGACCTTGCTCAGAAGCTTGGGGGCTGCCCAGTGCAGGGTTCCCATCTTGCCTCAAAACACTTAATATTCTCATCCATCACCTGAATCAATATGGTGCAGTCCTGCTCCTCGAGACAGAGCTATGGATGAGGACAGCCACATGGACTGAGATAACTGAAAAACAATAGAGTGAGGTTGTTCCCATCGCATTTATTGAACTGGTATCTCAGGTGGCTAGCTGCCCTGGTGGCCAGGACTACTGTGGAACATCATATACAAAACCCATCAAAGCCATAGTTTTGGTGTAATTGAGTCTTATAACCATTCCTCGTTTTCTTCTGCTGGTGTGGATATTTCTAAACTTTCTTTTGGGTAGGGGATGCTGATTTAGGAGTTCTATGGTTCCTTTCTCTCAGTTATCTGATTCCCCTAGTCGACCATCAGAACAGAAAGATATGCAACAGCTGCTAAGAATTTTAATGGTCACATACCTGGAAGGAAGTGTCACTCACAAACTAGGAAGAGTCATAGAAAAGGAAGGTCTAAAAGACATTCCACCCATAGACTCCACGCATGGCTTTGTCCCGCTTCTTTTCACAAAGACTCTATGATCAGACTTCCCAAGGACCTGGGCTATATCTACACCATTCATTATTTTATTTTATTTTATTATTTTATTTTTGCAGTACTAGAAATTAAACCTAGGGGCATCCTACCTCTGAGCTACACCCCTAGCCCTTTTTATTCTTTATTTTGAAAGAGGGTCTTGCTAGGTTGCTAAGAGTCTTGGTATGTTGTTGAGGCTGGCCTTGAACCTGCGATCCTCCTGTCTCAGCCTCCCAGGTTACAGGGATTATAGGTGTGTGCCACAGTGCCCTGCCACACAACTCATTAGCCGGGTGACCAAAGCTAGTGACTGAATCTCTCTGTACCTGAGTTTCTTCATATAATGTGCATAAAAGTAACACTGAAAACATGTTTCCTGTGAGAATTAAAATAATCTCAATGCTCAGCATACCCCCTCAATAGACACTGAACAGGACATTCACTTGTATTATCATTTTCTCTATGAGAATCATCAGTCAACAAGCGTCTCTGGAATCCTCAAAAAAGTCATTAAGATGATTCTTAGTAATTTCTCTCCCTCCCCAATTTCTGTTCACTCAAAAAAGTACAGGGGCAATGAGAACAGATGACAGAAAAACTAGATCTTAACAAGAAAGTGAGAAAAGGTTCCTTGCACAAATGACATTGTATATGGAGTCGGCTCCGAGGTAGGACAAGCCAGGGGAGAAGGTTCAAAGGTGCTGAGGTGGAAAGAGGCAAGGTCATTTGAAGGAAGGAAGTCACTACTGGTGCAGAGGGAACATGGGGAAGAGCATTTCCAGGTGCAGCGAGGATAAGAGGCAGGAGCGGGTCGTGCACATAATACTTTCATAGGGCATCCACGCCAGCATGTCACAGGCAAATTGAACATCCAAAGTGAGATTAAAACAAGATGAACTCATCGTGTCTCTATCTTAGAACTAGGTCGGTCATTCAACCATTTCAATATTATCTTGCGGCAGCGAATTTATAGATAAGCCTGTGCAAATCCTGCCATCTGATTCCCCTTAGCATTAATAGTTCTGCCTGGCAGAACCATCTGCGGGCCTCACACTCCGCTCCACAAGTCTCTTACACATGAAGAGGCGTCATGATTTTTCACTGATCTGAAATTAAAATTTCCAACCATAAAAAATATATTTAGATCCAAGGCTACATGTCACTTCTGAAATCTTGTCATTTAAATCACGTTAGGCGTTGAATGAGATACAGGTGAAATTTAACTTTCACTGCATTTTAGTCTCGATCATGGCAAATTTATAACCTGGGAGTAAATCTTGCTGTCAAGGAAAATGTCTTCACTAAATCAGATTTGTTGCTTCCCTCCTTCCTTCAATACTTGTGTAAAATTGGAATGCTCTTCAATAAAATCCAGTTGTTTCCTTCCTTTCTGGCCACAAAGGCTCTGGTGGGGTTGCCAGTTGAGCCCCTGGAAACTTCTGAATTTCCAAAAATTCTAGATTTGGTATTCAGAATTGTGCACCAAATGGTGTGTTGAATATTTTTATTCAAATCCATACAGATGAAATCTAAAGCATTCATTTAGTCAAAGGTCACTAGTAAGCTTTCCTAGGTATCTTTCCAAAGGGATTGAAATCAGAATATTATAGCGATACCTGAATACCCATGTTTATAGCAGCACAGCCCAATCCTGGAACCAACCTAGGTGTCCATCAACAGATGAATGGCTTACAAAATTATGGTCTATACACACGATGAAATTTTACTCAGCAATAAAGAAGAACAAAATTGCATCATTTGCAGAAAAATGGATGGACCTGGAGAACATTATATTAAGTGAGATTAGCCAGTCACAGAAAGTGAAAGGTCATATGTTTTCTCTCATATGTGGAAGCTAGAGAGTAATCGGGATACAAGCAGGACATTAGACAAAGGAGGAGAAATCCCAGTGGAGTAGTGGAGGGGGTTCCGGGGAGGGTGGCAGTGGGGGAGAGGGAGAAATAATGAAGGAAACACTTCCACGGATGTTATGTATGCATGTGAAATTATCAATGCCAATCTCAGTATCATGTATGGGGAAGCGGAGGGAAAGGGAAGGGAGCCGGGGAGAAGCTCGCCAGGTGCCGTGTGCAGGTATTTCCCGATCACTCTGAACTACATTATGACCTAATACTACAATGCACAAATAAAAGTACATTAGAAAAAAAAAAACTTTCCTGTAGCTGAGTTCCATTTCAGTCATTTTCCAAGTGACTTTGAGGGAATCTCTGGCCATACTGACGATTCCTGCATTTCTCAAAACAAACATGTCCTCTGCTTCTGTGAACACAGGTTTTCATTCTACTTCTCGAACTCTTCCACCTCAAAGTTCTCTGCAGCCTGCTCCCTCCCAGGTCCCCTATGTGTCTCCCAAAGGTAGATATAACTCACAGGACTCCAGGGGACCAGCTCTCCCCGGTTACTCTCTCAGCCCTAAGGCATTAATTTCTCTTTGAGTGGTAATGCCTCTGAAATCTTTATTTCCAGTCCTGACTTGACTCTTGAGTGGCAGATCTATATAAGCAACTGTTGTCTTAGACCTCTCCAAATATACACCATGTATGTTAAAACAGAGCTCTCCTCTTCCTCCTGTACTTCCACACGGCACTAGCTTGTATCCAGCTCACAAACACACACATTCACATATTTCTCTAACCCTCTCCACATCCAACACCAAGCTGACCAGGTGCTGTGTGTGTACGTTCCTATCATTCTGAACTTCATTACGATGTATGATTACAATGCACCAATAAAAGAATATTTTTTAAGCCGGGTGTGGTAGTGCATGCTCGTAATCCCAGTACTTGGGAGGCGGAGACCGGAGGATCCGGGTTCGCAGCCAGCCTCAGCTACTTAGTGAGGCCCTCTGCAACCTCGTGAGACCCGTTTTCAAAATAAAGTATAAAAAATAGGGCCAGGGGTGTAGCTCGGAGGCTGGGTAAGTTGCTCACCTCTTTATCTTCCAATGTAGCCTGTAAGTCACCCGTTGTACTGTAACTGCAGGTAGGGTACTAGTTATACTCCAATCACCTAGCACGCATACTGGGATATAGCTAGTGTTCTATTCCTATTTGTTGACTACCCATTACAGAGCTGGGGTCAGGTCAGTCTACGTCCCTGTCCATTCCACAGGTGAATCCACCTTCATCCCAAATGAGGTCAATAACAATGCCTTGTCTTACCCAGTTTTTTGCACAATTAATCCCATTATAGACTCATGTTTTGACAGATTTGTCTGTAAATGAACATTCTTCATTTCACTGTGTCTGCAGCTCATTCACTAATCATCTGTGACCGGATGCTCTGACTGATGAGTCCCCTACCACTCGGAGACCCATGTTTCCTCAATACTTGCTTGCTGGCCAGCTGATTGATCAACGATGGCATTTCCAGTAAAAGCCTGATTCCCTTTACCCGTAATTATGAAACATGCTCAAGCTGACTAATACCCGTTTAACCACAATTCTACGAGAAATCCCAAAGGCTGAAGGTTTTAATTTATAGAAATGTTGTATCATCTATTTAAAAACACTAATTAGTCTTATGTATATACATTTTCCTCTCTCCCCACCACTAAAAATCCCTTTAAAGCAGTATTTCAATTAGATCATTTTTAGAAGCAACGAATTCATAAGCAATTTGACAGGCTGACCTTAGCAAATTTTTGTTTAAAAAAACTAAACCCAGAGCTGGGCACAGTGACGCAGGCCTATGATCCCACTACTTGGAAGGCTGAGACAGGAGGATTGCAAGTTTTAGCCCAGCCTTGGCAATTTAGAGAGACTCTCAGTAACTTAGTGAGACACTGTTTCAAAATGAAAAATAAAAAGTGCTGGGGGGTGTTACTCACGGTAGAACATCCTTGTCAATCCCCAGTATGGAAGGGAGGGAGGAAGGGAGAAAAGGAGAAAATACCCCTCTCTCCTTTTTTTGGAAATGTGCCCTTATGACCTTAGTTAAAAAAATTGGATGTTCCCCCTAATCTGTGGGAGCTAGATAGAATGGGACGTAGAAGGGACTTAGAAAGGAAGAAGAAGAAATCTTTAGATGGACAAAGAAGGTGACCTAACTGAGAGAGTTGGGCGGGGAGTGGAGGGAAACACACTATAGCACATGATGTACATACACAAACCTATAAGACTCAATCACTATCTGGAGCATGAAA
>PVJS01014786.1:24203-39927 GCA_004027185.1 Glis glis | reverse complement strand
TTTTTCTTTTTTTTTTTTTTTTTTTTTTTTGCAGTACCGGGGATTGAACCCAGGGGCGTTCTACCTCCGTGCTACAACCCCGACCCTATTTTTTTATACTTTATTTTGAAACCGGGTCTCACGAAGTTGCGGAGGGCCTCACTAAGTAGAGAGAGAGAGAGAGAGAGATGAGGTTGGCCATGAACCCGGATCCTCCGGTCTCCGCCTCCCAAAGTACTGGGATTACAAGCGTGCGCCACCACGCCCGGCCTTTTTTTTTTTAATCCATGCTGTATCTCATGCCCTTCCCTCTTGACCTGCTTACTTAGCTCTTTGCCTCCATGACTCCAATACTTTGGTTCTTATGCAGAGAATTCCTTTTTCGGCTCCTTTTGGTCAATTTCTCCTCTGATGTCACCTCAGAGAAGGCTTACCTGACCCTCCCAGTTTGGGTTGCTCATCTATGGACTCTGATAACTCATGGTCCCCCAGTGCAACACTGCTCATGATCACTATAAACATTCAGAAGTCTACTGATCTGCCCACCACAGTGTGAGCTCCCTAAGGACAGAGATGGTGTTATTTGCATCCCTGTACCCAACACAACTCGAGGCACATAGTGGGTGCTCAACAGAAGTTTACGGAATGAGCAAAATTCTTCTTACTCTCATTCCCAGCCCCCACCCCTGGATGAAAAGCTTTTTGCTTTCTCCATTTCTGTCTTTATCCATCCTCCAAAGCCTGGCTTTTTCTCTTATGTGAACTTTCTTTTCCTCCTCAGGAGGAAATAATCATATCCTTCTCTGAACCCTGGTGCTCCTGGTTATTTCTACTGCAAAAGAATGCACCTATGTGCTTGTTGCTAACATTGCTGTCCCATGCACTTTTGTGAGCGCCTGAAGAGCAAGAACTGTCTTAGAGTCTGGTAAAGAAAGCATATTCTGTGATGTTTATGGAAGGAGGATCAAGGATTGACTAAAGAAAAAGAATGGCATGCATGCTAGTGGTCAATGTGGCCTGTGCTCTAAGTGTAAGGAAGAGGAGTCCTTCACCCTGTGAAAACAGATGGCCAACATACACTCTTCTAAGAACGTCATGCAAACTGACAAGTGTGACTACCCAACTATGAGATTTTCTTTCATTATAGAAACACTTGACCTCAGGATAAATAGGAGAGTGTGTATACATGGGGATTGGATCAGGCTAATTAACATTAGATTAGGCTACTACAACTGGAAAAATTCAGCAGAACTGTTTCCAGAAAACCTGGTATATGAGGACCAAATGCCAAAAGTTAAAGATGTCAAGAGACTGAAGAAAGAGGTTAACAAATTCAGAATACATAAAATGCACTGTGTTCAAGACTTATGGATAGAAGTATTTCGGGCCATACTGTTTCCACAGAGTCAAGCAAAGACCACGTGCGAATGGCAGTGACCAATTTTTCAGTGACCAAGGTGGGTCTCTTGTCTCTTAATGCATCCTATGTCCAGTAAGGAATGTGTTGAGTTTCTAAAGAGCATTCCTAGACATCATTCCACTTTACTCCTCACCACAGGCTTGGAGGCAGGCAGGGCAGTGCGTTACTCCACTTCACTGATGAGGTCCAAAAGGGCTGGAGGCCATCGCAAGTTGCCATATCCCACCAAGTGGCCTCCATCTCTGACCCTTCTGAACACCCAAGGTCCCACGGCAGAGCAAAGGTTCCGAATGTTGACCACTGTATGGTCAACCAAAGCCTGAGATAGCCATTCCTTCCCAGAAATCTCTTTTGGTAACTCAAAGGACTCACTTTAAGAAAAAAGGCCTTGCTCACTGGAGATGTTCTTGACTCTGAAGCCCAGCAGGGAAGGGAGAAAAGAAGTAGACTTGAGGATACCTGCTGGGGAGGTGCATTCTCTTCTGGTTCCCCACCCCCTTCTCTCCAGGTCTCAGGGCCCTGGAAGAGCTCCCGCCTAGTTAGATGCCCCCATTTCTTGAGGGTAAAGATTAAAGGGGCTCAGGTCGAAGGCTCCTCTGCAGAGTCAGCCACCTCTCGAGGCAGACACATCAGTGAGGCTGACACCAATGAGTCCTACTAATAAGGTGCTCCTCTACATGTGGACACTTTAATGAGGCTGCCTGGGTTTGTGTCTGATACCTGCAGAGGGAGACAGAGAATGATTAAAGGTCCTTGTCACAGGGAGGAGAAGGAATTGTGCACATGGCCAGAGGGGCAGCCGTTCAACTAGACTAAACCTCCCAGCAGAATCAGCCACTCCTCCGAGACAGAAGAGTGACTGGGGGTGGAGAGAGGAGGAAAGGCTGTGTGGAGAGACTACTGGCACCCAACCCCCAGGTTCTACCACAGGCCCCTCTGTGCTTGCAGCACCCCCTCTGGAAAAGCTCTACTGGCTGCTCTTTGGGGATAGTTTGGCTTGGCTCCCAGAATTTACTGTATAAATCCATCCATGTTCACCACCTGTCATGGTAGGTAGGGTTCACGGTAGATGGATGATTCTTAGTCTCAGTGATGACTCATAGGAAGCAAAATCCCTATTCAAATGACTCTTGAAAGAGCAGAAATTTATTGCCAAATATTTCCACCCACTATTCAGATTATATGTATTCAGAGGGCTTGGGCCAGAATCCTGAAAGACACAACCCAAAATGCTAAAATTCTGATTTTTAAAGTCTCACAAATCCAAATCTCAGAAGTCTAAAATCCCTAAAGATAGCTGGGCATGGTGGAGCACGCCTGTAATCCCAGAACACTGAGACAAGAGGAACACAGGTTTGAGTCCAGCCTCAGCAACTTGGCAAGACTCTGTTTCAAAATTTAAAAACAACTGGGGCTGTAGCTCAGATGTAGAATGCCCCTGGGTTCAATCCCCAGTACCAAAATAATAATAAAATCCCTAAAGGCTAAAATCCCAAAAGTTCAAAGTTCTGAAAATATAATTCCAGGGAACAGAAAAAATATTTAAAAGACATTTATTTACATTTTAGAAGGGCACTTTTCTGAGAAATGCATAAAACCATGAAAGAACACTTTACAGATCACTTTACACAATAAAGTAAACAATCATGACATACATATTTTTGCAAGCATAAATATTCAGGGTTACTAAAGAAGTCTCACATTTATGAGCAGATGAATTGCATTCATAAAAATAGGTCAAAATGCAAAATACATAAATGCCTATCAGTATGGTTGGTAATTTTGTACACTCAGCTTTATAACTGTGGTCATCTGAAATACCAAGACAACCTAAGTCTTTTCACAAGATCGACTGAAACCCGCAATGTATCACCATTGCATATGTCATCACCCACATTGCTGAGGTCTAAAACAAAATCATCTTTTACAAATGCAGATGTACAAAATGGACATCTCTTCATTTATTCAGAACATTTCAATAAGTATATGCACAATGCTTACATACAAAGTCAACATTGTGATGATGCACTTTCCAGGAGTCAGATGGGAAAAAAAAAGCATAAAACAAATTAGAACTCTCTAAAAGTCTTCACCCAAGATGGGCATGGTGGCGCATGCCTGTAATCCCAGTGCTTGGGAGGCTGAGACAGGAGGATCACAGGTTCGAAGCCAGCCTCAGCAACTTAAGTGAAGCCATCAGCAACTTAGTGAGATGCTGTCTCAAAATAAAAATAAAATAGGGTTGAGAGTGTAGCTCAGAGGTAGAATGTCCCTGGGTTCAATCTCCAGCACCACAAAAATAAATAAATAAATGTCTTTACACAAGTTGTACCTCTAGTACTGGAAATGATGT
Organism: Glis glis; assembly: GCA_004027185.1. NCBI lineage: Eukaryota > Metazoa > Chordata > Mammalia > Rodentia > Gliridae > Glis > Glis glis. Next base: position 36,175 of record PVJS01014786.1, on the reverse strand, counting down.
GAAGATGAAATATGTAGCATAGTTAATTGTAAGTGCTGACCATTTAAAATAGTATGATGTTCATACCCTGACATATATCAAAATGTATAATTACAATTTACAATGCGCCAATAAAAAAATAAAATAAAATAAAATAGTAGCAGGCTGGGGTCTGTTTGAATGGGTAGCACTTGCTCAGCATGCACCTGGCCCTGGGTTGATCCTCAGCACCTCAATAAATAAATAAATCATTAGTAATCAGGGAGATGCAAATCAAAACTTCTCTGAGATTTCATCTAACCCCAATCAGAATGGCAATCATTAAGAAGTCAAACAACAAAAAATATTGGTGAGGATGTGGGGAAGTAGGAACTCTCCTGCACTATTGGTGGGATTGCAAACTAGTTCAACCACTATGGAGATCAGAGTGGAGATTCCTCAGAAAACTGGGAATGGAGCCACCATATGACCCAGCTATACCACTACTGGGTATCATTCCAAAGGGATTGAAACCAGATATCTACAGCAATTTATGCATGCCCATGTTCATAGCAGCACAATTCACAATAGCCAAATTATGGAACCAACCTAGGTGTCCATCAACAGATGAATGGATCACAAAATTATGGGAAATACACACAATGGAATTCTACTCAGCAATAAAGAAGAACAAAATAATATCATTTACAAGAAAATGGAAGGACCTGGAGAGCATTATGTTAAGTGAGATCAGCCAGTCGCAGAAAGAAAAAAGAGTCCTATGTTTTCTCTAATATTTGCAAGCTAGGGAGTAATGGGGATACAAAAGGATCTCCAGACAATAGTAGAGAAGCCTCAGTGGAGTCAGGGAAGGGGAAGGGGAAGAATGAAGCTCATTAATGGAATTACTACCATTGACCATGTGTACACATGAGAATATACCAAGGTCAATCTCAATACTCTGTATTGGGGGAGGAGGTGGGAGGGTGCACCAAGTGCTGTGTGCATGTATGTTACTGTCAACTTGAGTTTCACTGTGATATGAGACTATAATACACCAATAAAAGCACATAAAAAATAAAGGTTTTACTGCTGGTTTCCTTAGCTTGTATGGGAAGAGAGGATGGGGGAGAGGTAGGGTGTAGAGGGAAGTACACCAAGAGCTGTGCACATGTATGCTTGTATCACCTTGAACCTCACTATGATGTATAATTGCAATGCACAAGTAAAAGTGTGTACATATAAAAAAATAGTAGCGGGCTGGGGTCTGTTTGAATGTGTAGCACTTGCTCAGCATGCACAAGGCCCTGGGTTGATCCTCGACACCACAATAAATAAATAAATAAATAAATAAATGAAAGAAAGAAAGAAAAACACTTAAAAAGAAAACAATAGCAATGGAAAACTAAAAAGAAAATTTGACATGTGAAAAAATATATTATAGGAATCGATTATGGGCAGTTTCAAGGAGGTAACCTGTAATAGCTGGCTTACTTCCACACAATCATTAACTGTATTTTGAAGTCTTGTGCTGTGATGAATAGCTGCTTTTTTTCAAGGCCTGCCTCTCCTCAGAGAATATATTCACATTAATTTACTTTCTTAATGTATATACTTTTATTGATGTAGTGTAGTCTCTCACCCTACTGTAGCTCAGAGTGATAGGGACATATGTGCACACGGCACATGATGAGCTTCCCCCTGGCTCCCTTCCCACTCCCTCCCCCTCCCCATACATGATATTGAGATTGGCATTGATAATTTCACATATGTACATAATGTCAATGCAAATGTTTCCTTCATTAATTTTCTATATGACACTGCACTTTTTAAAATTCTTCTTTTCAATATACACCAACATGAGCACTCCCTATTAAATCTTTCTATCTTCTGTTCTTGCTTCTGAGCTGTTTGGGGCATAAAGAAGTCCACTCCACATACACTAATAATCAGACCCCAAATTTGGCAGAAAACAATTCAATTGTTAGTATTCAGTTGCGAAGAATCTTTTTATCCTACCACACACAATGATTTTTGAACCAGTTAGCAACTTTCTTGGCTTCTTCAGGCAAATGAATTTTTTTTTCATGGTTCTGGGGATTGGACCCAGGGGCATTCTAGCTCTGGGCTACACCCCCATCCCTATTTTATTTTTTATTTTTGAAACAGGGTTTCGCCATGTTGCTAAATCCCACTAAGTTGCTAATGATATCCTCCAACCTGTGATTCTCCTGTCTCAGCCTCCCAAGTACTGGGATTACAGGTGTGTGCACCACCACACCTGACTGAAAATGTGATTTTAATTCATTAAAATCTCCTGGGTTTGAGAGGCTGAGACAGGAGGATTGCACGTTCAAAGCCAGCCTCAGCAACTTAGTGAGACTCTCAGCAATTTAGGGAGACCCTGTTTCCAAATAAGAAATAAAAAGGGTTGGGGGTGTAGCTCAGAGGTAGAAAGCCCCTGGATTCAATCCCTTGTACTACAAAAAAAAAAATCTCCTGGGGTTTCATCAGCTGGAAGGAATGCCAATGTAGACAAATGATGTATTTTTAAACTGAAGTTTCTATTGTTGCCATCTTGCATAGTCAATCCATTCCCCAGAATTTGGCTTGCTTACTCATCTTACATAGTCATTTAAAAAAAATATTGGTACATAATAATTACAATAGTGGGATCCGCTGTGACAGATTTCAACTTGCACATAATATAATTTGCTCAATTTCATTCTTCAGTACAACCCTTTACCCTCTCTTCCTTCCCTTGGTCCCCTTCCTCTACTGGTCTCCCTTCTCTTTTTATGAGGTCTTTTTTTGTTGTTGTTGTTTCCTTTTTTCTCTCTAGCTTCCACGTGTAAGAGAAAACATATAACCTTAACTTTCTGAGTCTGGTTTATTTTGCTTAACATGATGCTCTCCAGTTCCATTCATTTTCCTTCAAATGACATAATTTTATTCTTCTTTATGGCTGAGTAAAACTCCACTGTATATACCACGTTTTCTTTATTCATTCATCTGTTGATGGACGCCTAGACTGGTTCTATAACTAGGCTATTGTGAATTACACTGCTATAAGCATGGGTATGTATTTATCACTATAGTATGCTGACTTCAACTCTTTTGGATAAATACTGAGGAATAGTACCCTTTTTTTATCATGACACTTGCAGTTTTTGGAATTTGGTTTTCAGGATTTCAGCATTGGAATTTTAATTTTTTTATATTGTGACTTGGGAGATTTTGGACTTTAAGCATTTTAGACTTTAGAGATTTGATCTCTTGGAATTTCAATATTTGGTATTATGGCATTCAAGATTGTATTTTGGGATTATTATTAGCCCTAGAATATAATAGGTATGCACAGCAGAGCATTTAAGAAAAACCTGGAGTAGAAGGTGAGGTAGGCAGCCAGTGTGGAATGGACAGCCAAGGGTGTAGAGGTGTGTTCTGGGCCTGAATACATGCCCACCCCGCATCTTCAGACTCATAGGCAACAGATCAGGGACTTCTGCTGAGACACGGAGGCACAGACAGGGAGCTGGACCACAAGGGCTTGTCCAGATGGACAGGCCACAAATCTGGTTCAGTGGCCATAGCTCCTGCCTCTCTCTTCCTGATTAACCTCCATACTGTGGTCTTCTAGACCACAACAGGTAGCCATGTGGTCTCCTAGCTCCTCTACAGGCATCAAACTCTCAACCTGCTCCTCCCGGTCTTCCTCCTTAGGGTGTATGCTTTGACACTCTTCCAACTATTTTCTGTCATTGAGAAATCTATTTAAAATGTCTGCCGGGCGTGGTGGCGCACGCTTGTAATCCCAGTACTTTGGGAGGTGGAGACCGGAGGATCCGGGTTCGCGGCCAGCCTTAGCTCTCTCTCTCTCTCTCTCTCTCTCTCTCTCTCTCTATCTCCCTGTCTCTCTCTCTCTCTACCTAGTGAGGCCCTCCGCAACTTCGTGAGACCCGGTTTCAAAATAAATTATAAAAAATCAGGGCCAGGGGCATAGCGCGGAGGTAGAACGCCCCTGCGTTCAATCCCCGGTACCGCAAAAATAAATAAATAAATAAATAAATAAATAAATAAATAAATAAATAAAATGTCTTAGCTTCTGAAGGCTTCTGTCAGGTTTTATTTATTTGAATTGGCCTTTATCATTTAAAATACCCTCTATTGTTTTAATGGAGTCTCATAATGAATGGGAGATAAACGCACATGTTTTTCCTGGCAATTTGAGTAGAGAGATCCAGAGGTCTTGACTTACTTAGTTTTGCCTGTTGCTTTGCTTGTTTGTGTGTTTTTAGATGAGATCTAGCTGAGCTTGTTTAAAGGCTGATGGTAATGATCGAGTATAAAAAGAGAATAAAAATACAGAAAAAAAGACAATCATTAAAAAGCAAAATCACTGAGCAAGTGAGAAAGGATGATTTCCAAAGCATGTAGCTAGGTCTGGCCATTTGCAGAGTGATTAAATATGGATTCTAAAGTCAGATATCCTGCCTTCATATTCCAACTCCAGTGCTTATAGGCTGTGCAACCTCAGAAAACTATGTAAGTTTTTTGTGACTCAGTTTCCTGGCAGGTAAAAAATTAGTATAATAGTTACACCTACCTCACAGGGTTTTTGTAAGAATTTAGTAAACTAATACATATCATGCTTAGAACAATGACTGAAACATAAGCAAGCACTTCATAAATACTAGCTATTCTTTGTGTGTGTGTGTGTGTGTGTGTGTACTGGGGATGGAACCCAGGGGCATTCTACCTCCGCAATACACCCCAGCCCTATTTTTTGTTTGTTTTTGTTGTGGTTGTTTTATTATGGTTTTTGGTGCTGGAGATTGAACCCAGGGGCATTCTACCTCCGAGCTACACCCCCAGCTCTATTTTTTTTATTCTTTATTTTGAAACAGGGTCTCACTAAGTTGCAGAGGCCTCACTAAGTAGCTGAGGCTGGCCTTGAACCTGAGATCCTCCTGTTGAAGTGCCAAGTTCGTGATCCCACTAAAGACCACCAGGAGTCGATTCCGATGCAAATCACACGAGGGTCCTTTATTCAAGCTTGAGCTTGGGCTCCTAACGTGCACCAATGCAGTGGTCACAGGGAGAAGCCCTTTGCTTTTCGAGAACAAAGCTTTTATCCCTTAAGGAGGCAGCCCACCCCACCTTTACATTGATAGGTTAGTTTAAAACATAAGCTTGTTGGCGTTCCCTGGTTGGTTTAATTTCTGTGCCTTAGGTAGGGGTCATCATTAGGGAAACATTAACCATATAAGGTGACATTTAAGCTGATTGGTTGGGCCCGCAGTACCTTTTTCAGGAATGTCTAGGATGGGTGGGGGGCCTGCTGACTCTGGTCAGAGTGGCCTAGCCCAAATTATCTGGAATTCTAGACCCAGGTGTGCTGGCTGTTTCTAGGGGTTGCTAGGGACAAGATCAGATTAGCACATTTAATGGTTTCTACAGGGTATGGGGCAACAGGCTATAGAAACTTAACTTCTAGAAAAACAGATACTTAGGCCTATTCTACTTAAAGCTTTAACTAAAGCCTGTCATGGCTTCACTTTGGTTCTTCACTGTCTCAGCCTCCCAAGTACCGGGATAACAAGCGTACACCACCACGCCTGGCTTTGTTTTTAATTTTTAAATTTTTAAAAAAGATTCTAAATGTTCTTAATTTTTAACATCTTTAATTTTTAATTTTAAAATATTTTATTTTAAAAAATGTATTGGTGCATTGAATTATTGTTTTGGTGATACTTAGGTATCAAACCCAGATCACTCAACCTGGAACCTGCCACCCCAGCCCTTTCAAAATAATAATTATAGCCAGGCGTGGCTGATACAGGAGGATCACAGGTTCCTGATCACAGGTCAGCCTCAGCAATACAGTGAGACTCTCAGCAACCTAGTGAGACCTTGTTTGAAATACAAAAAAAGAAGCCAGGCATAGTGGTGCAAACCTGTAATCCTGATGAGGAAAAAAAATAGAAGAGATAAAATTTTAGGTAGAAAGGAGACAAATTGGGAAGAAAAGGAAAATATAGTTTTAAGAAATCTACTCTGACACTTATCAAAATGTATAACTACAATGCACCAATAAATGAATATATTAAAAAAAGAAGAAGAAGAAATCTAAAACCCTTAGCTTCTGCAGGGCTTGCCCGGGACTTGCCAGGAGAGCCAAACCCATATCTTTAAAATCACAATGAGCTAGCTTCACATCTGAAATTCCTGAGGCAATTTGATTCTAGAGAAAGAACTCTGCTCACCTCAGTTTCCTGGGAAAGGATCCCAGGAAAAAGTCACACCTCTTTGTTAGAGAAGTCCTGCACCTAACTGGATACCCAACTTCTAGTCTCTGCTCCTGGAAAGGAGGCATTTTCCCGCTGTGCACCTCTAACCAACCCCCTCCCCATCTCCAGTGCCTATAAAAAGGGGACTGTGAAAAAGTCCAGTGCTGCTCTCACATCTCCAAGTGGCCTGCATTTTCCCTGAAGGTGTATCTCCCTTTTCTTGAGTTAAACCTGTGTCTTTTCTCTGACTGGTGTGTGTTGAAATTCTTTTCATCACAGAGCCAAGGACCCCAGGGCCCTGAGGTGAGTTTTCCCTTACAAGGCCTGGGAACTCCTTAGGATGCTCCATGGAGTTATCACACTCACCCCTGACAATCCCAGTACTTGGGAGGCTGAGACAGGAAGGAAGATTGCAGGTTTGAAGTCAGCCTCAGCAACTTCACGAGGCTCTCAACAATTTAGTGAGACCCTGTTTCCAAATACAAAATAAAATAGGGCTGGGGGTATAGCTCAGAGGTAGAATGCCCCGGGTTCAATCCCCAGCATCACAAAAAATAAAATAATAAAATAAATAAAAGGGGCTGGGGTGTGTTTGGAGGTAGAATGCCCCTAGGCTCAATCCCCAGTACCAGAAAATGATAATAATAATTACAGTAATGATGATCATTGTTGTTCCTTTGTTTTGTTTGGTGGTATGGAGAGACTGAACCAAGTCACTCTATCTCTATCCCTGAGCTACTGATCCAGCCCTTACAATAATTATTACTATTTATTATTACTATTGGTATTTGGGGGTTGGTTTTTTATTATATTTTTCAGTACTGAGATGATACCCTGGAACTCTACCTAGAGAACTCTACCTCACCTACCCTTTTAAACTAATTATTACAATAATAATGATTCTTGTTGTTTCTGATGTTATCGTCATCTTTTTAATTTTCTTTCAGTGGTACTGAGGAATCAAACCCAGGGGCTCTTCCCCTGAGCTACCTCCCCAGCCCTTTCAAATTAATAAAAATATTGCTATTATTGTTGTTTTCTTAATTTGGGGGACCATACTGGGGATAGATAATGATAATAATTATTAGTATTGTTTTTAATTTTTAAATTTATTTTAAATTTAAAGTTTTTTATTTTTAATCTGTTAGCTCTTTAAATTTTAAAATATTTTAATTCTTAAATTTTTATTTTTTAATTAAAAAAAAATTTTGTGGTACTGGGGATTGAACCCAGGGGCATTCTACCTCCGAACTACACCCCCAACCCTATTTTTTAATTCTTTATTTTGAAACAGGGTCTCACAAAGTTGCAGAGGGCCTCACTAAGTAGCTGAGGCTGGCCACGAACCCGGATCCTCCAGTCTCAGTCTTCCAAGTACTGGGATTACAAGCGTGTGCCACCACGCCCGGCTAAAATTTTTTATTTTTTATTGGTGTATAGAATTACTTTTTTTTTAAGCAGTACTGGAATATCAAACTCAGGTCACTCCACCCTGGAGCTACTACTGCCCCCAGCCCTTCTAAACTAATAGTTAAAATAATTATTATTGTTGTTCTTTCCTTTTTTAAAATATTTTTTAGGCAATACTTGAAATCAAACTCAGGGAACCTCTACCTCCGAGCAACAGACCCAGCTCTTTCACACTAATTGTTATTTCTATTATTATTTTTATTGCTGACATTGTTGTTGCTTATTTCTAATTTTCTTTTGGCAGTACTATGGGATTAAACACTGTGTTTTCTACCCCTGAGCAACTTGCCCTAGTCCTTTTAAACTAGTAATAATAATTGTTATTATAATTGTTGGGGTGTTTGTTTGTTTGTAAGTACTAAAGGAAGGAATCCAGGAGCACTATACCCTCAGGCTGTCATGGTGAGCATGACAGCTCCATGGAGCATCCTAAGGCATTCCCCGGCCTGGAAGGGGAAACTCACATCAGGGCCCCCAGGGTCCTTGGCTCTGTGTAGACAAGAATTTCAACACACACCAGTCAGAGAAAAGACAGAGGTTTAATTCAAGGAAAAGGGAGACACATGTTCAGTGAAACGCGGGCCACCTCAAGATGTGAGAGCAGCAGCCCTGCATTCTTACAGTCTCTTTTGTATAGGCACTGGAGATGGGGAGGGGGTTGGCTAGAGGTACTCTGCGGGAAAATGCCTCCTTTCTTTGAAGTTTTTCCACAGGGCAGAAGATGTGGATTCCCTCAGGACAGGTCTTCCGGAAGCAGAGAAGAGCAGAGATGAAGAATCTGTTGGCCTCCGAGTGGCCATCTGAGTGTAAGGCTTTTTAACAACGGGTGTGATCTTTTGGAGTTCTGGTGAAAGGTGAAATTCTTTCTTTTCCAAAACTAATCGCCTCAGGAATTTCAGATGTGAAGCCCAGGCAACCCTGCAAGGCAAACTTAGGACTTTAGATTAGATTTTTAACTGTATTCTCCTTCCCTTCCAAACTTGTCTCCTTTTTACCTAAAATTTTATTTCTTCTATTCTACCTCATCAAAGGTACCACCCCTGCTCTTTCAAACTCCTTACTAATTATTGCTGCTGTTGTTTTTTGGTTTTGTTTTGTTTTGCGTTTTGGTGCATTGTAATTTTACATCATACTGGGGTAAAGAGTGATAGAGAAATGCATGCACAGGACTCTTGGTGCCCTTCCCACCAGGTCTCTGCCCCCTCCCTTACCCTCCCTGTGCAAGTCTTTGAGATTGGAATTGGCAATTTTGTATACATTCATAGCATTATTTCAAGTGTTACATTCTTTATGACTTTGTTCCCCCTCTTCCCTTCCCTACTTCCCCTCAGTCACTCCATTGGAGTCTCTGCTCATCTACCTGATGTTTCCCTTATTTCCAAATATTTCTCTAGCTTCCACATACAAGAGAAACCATATATCTACTCACTTGTTTGTTTTTGCTTTTTATTTTGTGTGTGTATGTGTGGTACTTGGGATAGAACCCAGGAGCATTCTACCTCTGAGCTACACCCCCAGCCCTCGTTTACTCATTTATTTGGAAACAGGGCCTAACTAAGTTGGTGAGGCTGGCTGCGAACCTGTGCTCCTCCTGTCTCAGTCTCCCAAGTACTGGGATTACAGGCATGCACCACCATACATGACTTTCTATTCATTTTTGAGACTTGCATATTCAAAAAAAAACTCATTTAGTATGATATTTTCAAGTTCCATCCATTTCCCTGCAAATGACGTGATTTTGTTCTTCTTTATGACTAACATTCCATTGTGTGTATATACCAAAGTTTTGTGATCCGCTCATATGTTGATAGATACCTAGGTTGGTTCCATAATTTGGTTATTGCAAATTGTGCTGCTATGAACATGAATATGCAAGTATCTGTTGTTTTTAATTTAAAAAAATCTTTTAGTCATACTGGGGTATTGAAACCAGGGTACTATACCTTCTAGCTACCACCCCAGCCCTTTTAAGCTAGTAATAAAAATTACTATTATTGTTACTTTTCATTTTTTTCAATTTGAAACTTTTTTGCGGTACTAGGGATTGAGCCCAGAGGCATTTTACCTCTGAGCTACACCCCTGGCCCTATTTTTTATTCTTTATTTTGAAACAGGGTCTCGCTAAGTTGCAGAGGGCCTCACTAAGTAGTTGAGGCTAGCCGCGAACCTGCGATCCTCCAGTCTCAGCCTCCCAAGTACTGGGATTACACGCGTGCACCACCACACCCAGCTAATTTGAAACTTTTTAATTTTAATGTTTTTAAATTCTAAAGATTTATCAATTCTTTAATTGATAAATTTTTAAATTTTTTTTGTTTTTTAGTTTTCTATTGGCACATTGAATTATTTTTTGGCATTACTAGGGAACTAAACCCAGGGCACTCCTCCCTAGAGCTCCTCTCTAGACTTTTCAAACTAATTATTATTGTTTTGTTCATTAATATTATTGCTGCTGTTGTTTTACTTTTTTATTTTTCTTTTATTTATTATTTATTGTAGTAAAGGATCTAACCCAGGACCCAATATTCCCAAGTAACTGCTACAGCCCCTAAAAACTAATAATAAAATTTATTTTTATTTTTATCATTATGTTATTGTTTTTTGGTGGTACTGGGGAATAGAACCCAGGGTGTTCTACCCCTGTGCTATTGCCCCAGTCCTTTTAAACTGATAATAATTATTATAATTGTTCCTTTTTTATTTTGGGGGGCAGTGTTGGGAGATTGAATCCAGGGGCACTCTACCCCTGACCTATCACCCCAGACTTTTCAAACTAATTATTATTTTTATAGTTAGTGTTAATGTTGTTAATTCTTCTATTGCTTGTTTTAGTCAGCTTTTTTCTCTCTAACCAAAATACCTGACAAACACAATGTAGAGGAAAAGATTTATTTGGGGCTCATGACTTCAGAGGTTTCAGAGGTCAGTCCTCCATCAGCCAGCTCCCAGGCAGGACCCTGGCAACAGGGCCTCATGACAGGGCAGGGGAGGAAAAGCCTAACTCCTGTCAGGGGCCTTGGGAAGTGGGAAGGGGAGGGCATAGGGACAGATACAGTCCCCAAGGCCATGACCCCAGCAACCCACCTCCTCCAGCCTTGTCCTGCCTACAAACTTGGCTATACTGCTTCACACATGAGCTTTGGAGGATATTTGAAACCTAAATCATGCCATTGTTGTTTTTTGGTGTTTGGTTGGTTTGTTTGTTTGTTTGTTTGTTTGTTTGTTTTGAACTGGGGATTGAACCCAGGGACATTCTACCTCCAAGCTATACCCCCAGTCCTTTTTATTTTTTATTTTGAAGCAAGGTCTCACTAGGATGCTGAATTTTGGTGGTCCTCAGGGATCAAAATCAGGGAGCTCTGCTCCCAGGCTACCACCCGAATCCTTTCAAACTAATATTATTATTATTATTAATATTATTATTATTATTATTATCATTGTTGTTGTTGTTGTTAGGTTTTTTATTTTGGGCACTACTGTGGTATCAAATCCAAAGATGGTCAGCCTCCAAACTATTGACCAGCCCTTTCAATCATTATCATTATCATGATTACTATTATTATTATTATTATAGCTTCTGTTGCTGTTCTTTTTACTACTTTAAAATTTATTTCTTTTTGGCAGTAGTGTAATATTAAACCCTGAGCACTCTGACTCTCCTCATCTCCCAGCCACCATGTATGCCCTTTTTGAAGTAATAATATTAATAACTGCAGTTTTATTTATTTATTTGTTTAGGCAGCACTGGGTAATTAAACCCAGGACCCTGTACCCTCAAGACATTGGACTTTGTGGAACCTGGGATTTATTTAATAGCAATTTTGAAATTGTAACTTTAGTAGTTGCAGAAACTAAACACAAGGGGGCACCCGATTGCTTTGATATTGGAAATGCCCATATAATTTTTGGGATTTTGCTCACATATATATAGAATTTTTTAAGATATCAGAAATCTTATGTTAGCTGTGATTTTTAAAAATTGCATGCATAAAAACTACATTTTTGAGTGTTTATAAATACATGAAATAAACATCAACAGCAATTTAATTTTGGAACAACTTGAGAAAGGGGTGGTGATAATTTAATGAAAAGGTGGTCTCTAGCTGGGCGTGGTGGTGCACGCTTGTAATCCCAGTACTTTGGGAGGTGGAGACCGGAGGATCCAGGTTCACAGCCAACCTCAGCTCTCTCTCTCTCCCTGTCTCTCTCTCTCTCTCTCTCTCTCTCTCTCTCTCTCTACTTAGTGAGGCTCTC
>PVJS01014786.1:0-24103 GCA_004027185.1 Glis glis | reverse complement strand
ATATGCTGCAGAGTACAGTTAACCCTTTCCTTTTATAGAGGAGATTATAAGCAGATTTTTTTTTTTTTTGCTTGCGTGGGGAATTTGGGCTTACCTTTCTTTACTTAAATTTGATCATTATCTCCTCTACTAAAAATAAATCTCAGGGTAGGCTAGTTATGCTTTATTAGCTACATTGTTGATCCTGTAGACTTTAAAATTTTTATTTTTAATTAATTGAAATTTCAGAGCCAGTGGTGGTGGCACATGCCTATAATCCCAGTACTTGAGAGGCTTAAACAGGAGAATTACGGGTTTGAGGACAGACCCAGCCAGTAGCGAGACTCTCAGCAACCTATCAAGACTCTGTTCCAAAACAAAAACTAAAAAGAGCTGGGGGTGTAGCTCAGAGGTAGAATGCCCCTAGGTTCAATTCCCAGTACTAAAAATAAAAATAAAAAAATTCCCCTGCTGGGGATTAAACCTGGAGATGCAAGAGGATGAGGACTTTGATAACGAAAGAAACAATATTGTTATACAAGTACACATATACAGGTACATCATTTACTGGGATCTCCACCTGGGAAGGGACACACAGAAGGTATCAGGCTGGCTCTCTGGAGCAAAAAAAAAAAAAAAAAAAAAAAAAAAAGAAGCTAGATTTAGAGTTCAGTTTAGGAATGTTAACTGTTGTTTGATACACTGCAACCCGTGATGACACTTTAAATTAAGCATCTTGGCCCTGGTGATGGTTTTATTGATTTTATTGATGTACCTGGTGCTGTGAGTATGTGTGTGTGTGTGTGTGTGTGTGTGTGTGTGTGTGTGTGTTACACGATGATATTTTTTATTGGTGCTTTGTAATTTTATATCATAATGAGGTTCACAGTGATAGAAACACGCATGCACATCGCACTCATGTTTCCCTCTGAGCCCACCTCGCTCCTCTGCCTTAGTCAGCACTCTCACTGCTATAATCCAAAATGACCACACAACTTAGAGGAAGGAAGATATATATTTTCTCACAGTTTTTTTTTTTTTTGGAGATCTTGGAGTTTCAGTCCATGCGAGGCCAGGTTACATCTGTAGAGCTCAGGACATGGCGGCAGGAAGCAGAGAGAGGGAGAGAGCAAGGGCTCTGCTCTCACATCATGGAGGCTGAACCAAAAGAGAGTACAAACAAGGGGATTCAAAGACAAAAGCACAGTGCCTAAGGCCACACCCCCAGGCACCCACCTTCTCCAGCCACACCCCACCTGCCTAGGTTACCGCCCAGAAAATTCATTACAATGGATTTATCCACTGATGAGATTATAACCCTTATGACTTAATTACATCCACTCTGAACATTAATACATGAGCTCTTCAGGGGATGTTCTATATCTAACCATAACACCCTCCACAGACATTACATTGAAATAATAGCTTCATATATGAGCATAGCATTATTTGAACTGTTTCAATCATCAAGTCTCCCCTTTCCCCTCCCCACCTCCCACCGCTCTCCTGAATCCTCTTCCACTCTTCTACTAGTATCTCCTCTTATTTATCTGAATTCCTTTTTGTTTCCCAATTTCTTTCTAGCTTCCACATATGAGTGAAAACATGAACCCTTTACTTTCTAACACTGGCTAATCTCACTTAGCATAATATTCTCTTGTTTCATCCATGTTCCTGCAAATTACATAATTTTGTTGTTTATAGCTGAGTAAAATTCCATCACATGTATATAGCACAGTTTTATAATTCATCCATCTATCAATGGACACCTAGGCTGGGTCCAAATTTTGGCTGTTGCGAATTATACTGCTATAAACATGGATATGTGTGTATCACTATAATATTCACACTTCAATTCCTTTAGGAAGATCCCCAAGAATGGAATAGCTGGGTCACATGGTGGTTCCATGCCCAGTCTTTTGAGGGAGCTCCACACTGACCTCCATAACAAATATACTAGTTTGCAACCCCACCAACAGTATATAAGAGTTCCTGTTTCCCCACATCCTCTCCAGCACTTATTATTATTATTATTATTATTATTATTATTGATGATTGTCATTCTAACTGGAGTTAGACAAAATCTCAGTGTTGCTCTAATTTGCATAACCCTGATTTCTAATGATATTGAATATTTTTTCATATATTTATTGGCCATTTGTATTTCTTCTTTTGAGAGATCTATTCAGTTTAATTGCCCACTTTTTGATTGGGTTATTGATTTTTTAGTGTTAATTTTTTAAGTTCTTTGTATATTCTAGATATTAGTTCTCTATCAGAGGAGTAGCTGGCAAAGATTTTCTCCCATTCTGTAGGCTCTCATTTCAGACTCTTGATGGTTTCCTTTGCTGCACAGAAGCTTTTTAATTTAATGCCATTATTTATTTATTTATTTATTTATTTATTTATTTTGGTATTAGAGATTGAACTCATGGGCTTTCAAACTCCAAGCTACACCCCCAACCCTTTTTATATTTTGTTTTGAAACAGGGTCTCACTGTTGGGGGGGGTGACAGGTCCATTTCTCAAGTCAAACTCAGGATCGGCGGGGTCCTTGGCTAACGTGACGAAAAGAATTTCAGCACGCGCCAGTCAGAGACTTAGAGGTTTATTGAGAAAAGTAGAAAATACCCATTCAAGGGAGAATGCAGGCCATCTCAAGAAGGAGAGAGACCTCTTGGGGAGTGCAGGGCTCTTTTCTTATAGGGGACTTTTGTGGGGGGTGGGGGGCAGGAGGAGGTCTGCGAGGATAATCTCAGTCCAGTTGTCCTAAGGCAGTTTAAGGTGGTCTGGTGATCTGCTCAGCTTTAGGGATGATGCCCTCAGTTCAGTATTCCTGAGGCGGTTTATGGTGGTCCAGTGCTCTGATCAACCTTAGGGTCCTCAGGCTGATTGAGATCTTTCTATTTCATGTAGTACTTTGATAAGCATCGAGCTTAATTCTTCTTAAAGGTCTTGTAGAAGCCGAGTGTGGTGGTGAATGCTTATAATCCCAGTACTTGGGAGGCTGAGACCAGAGGATCCAGGTTCGTGGCCAGTCTCAGCTACTTAGTGAGGCCCACCGCAACTTAGTGAGACCCTGTTTCAAAATAAAGAATAAAAAATAGGGCTGGGGGTGTAGCTCAGAGGTAGAATGATCCTGGGTTCAATCCCCAGTACTGCGAAAAAAAAAAGGTCTTGCAGAATTCATTGAGACCTGTGCTTTTGTATGTTGGAAGGCTTTTTATTACTGATTCAATCTCATCGCTTGTTATTGGCCTGTTTAGGTTTTCTATGTCCTCTTCAATCAATTTGGGTAGGTTGTATGATTCTAGAAAGTTGTCAATTTATTCTAGATTTTTCAGTTTGTTAGAATATATATTTTCAATGTAGGTCCTGATGATCCTCTGGATTTTCACTGTGTCTGTCGTGATAACTACCTCTTCATCTCTTATTTTATTAATTTGGGTCATTACTCTTTTTCTTTTGGTTAGGTTGACTGAGGGTTTGTCAATGTTAATTATCTTCTCAAAAAACCAACTTTCTGTTTGATTGATTTTTTTGCATTTTTTATTCACTGTGTCATTAATTTCTTCTCTAATTTAATTATCCCCTGCCATCTTTTGCCTTTGGAGTTATTTTGTTTTTATTTTTCTAGGGCCTTTTTTTTTTTTTTGGCAGTACCGGGGATTGAACGCAGGGGCGTTCTACTTCCGCGCTACGCCCCCAGCCCTATTTTTTATACTTTTATTTTGAAACCGGGTCTCACGAAGTTGCGGAGGGCCTCACTAAGGAGAGAGAGAGAGAGAGACAGGGAGAGAGAGAGAGAGAGACAGGGAGAGAGAGAGAGAGAAAGAGAGAGATGAGGCTGGCCGTGAACCTGGATCCTCCGGTCTCCGCCTCCCCAAGTACTGGGATTACAAGTGTTCGCCACCACGCCCGGCTTTCTAGGGCCTTCAGATGCATCCTTAGATTATTTATTTGGAGTCTTTCTGTTCTGTTTTTTGGGTTTTTTTTGCGGTACTGGGGATTGAACCCAGGGGCATTCTACCTCCGTACTATACCCCCAGCCCTAATTTTTTTTTTTTACTTTATTTTGAAACTGGGTCTCACGAGGTTGCGGAGGGCCTCACTAAGTAGAGAGAGAGAGAGAGAGAGACAGGGAGATAGAGAGAGAGAGAGAGCTGAGGCTGGCCACAAACCCAGATCCTCCAGTCTCCACCTCCCAAAGTACTGGGATTACAAGCATGCGCCACCACACCCAGCCTTTCTGTTCTTTTATGTGGGCACTCAATGCCATAAATTTTCCTCTTAAGACTGCCTTTAGTGTCCCAGAAATTTTGCTAAAGTGTGTCTCCAGTTTCATTTGATTCTATAAATTTTTAATTTTTCCCTTATTTCCCCTATAATCCAGTACTCACTCAAAAGTGTGTTTTTCAACCCTCATATATTGATAAAGTTCCTCTGTATCTTCTTGCTATTGATTTCTACTTTCAGTCCATTATGATATGAGAAGATGCAAGGTATTGTATCCATTTTTAAAAATTTGCTTGCTTTGTGGTGTAGACTGTGGTCTATTTTGCAAAAGGTTTCATGAGCAGCAGAGAAGAATGTGTATTTGGTTGTTCTTTGAAATATTATGTAAATGTCTGTTAGGTCCATTTGGTTTATAGCATTACTTAGGTCTGAAGAGTCTTTACTGATCTTCTGTCTGATTGATCTGTTTAATATCAATAATGGTGTACTGAAGTCTCCCAGTATTATTATATTTGGGTCTATCCAAGTCTTAATGTCTAGGAATGTTCATTTTATGTGAGTAGCAGTGATGATGTTTGGAGCATAAATTTTGCTATCATTATGTCATCTTGTTGAATCGCTTCCTTCATCAATGAGAATTGACCCCCTTTGCCTCTTCTGATCAGCTTTGGTTTAAAATCTGCTTTGTCAAATATGAGAGTAGCTACTACTGCTTGTTTTCAGTTTTCATTTACATGGAATATCTTTTTCTATCCTTTTACCTTTAACCTGTGCATATCTTTGCCTGAAAAGTGAGTTTCTTACAGATAGCATATAGTTAGATTTCTATATTTAATTCACTTTGCCAGTCTATGTCTTTTAATTGGGGAGTTGATTCCATTTACATTCAGTGTTTTGTTTTTTGGCACTGGGGATTGAACTCAGGGACATTTTACCTCCAAGATACATCCCCAGCCCTATTTTATTTTTATTTAGAAACTGGGTCTCACTAGGTTTGCTGAGAGTCTGACTATTTGCTGAGGCTGTCCTTGAACCTGTGATCTTCCTGTCTCAGCCTCCCAAGTACTGGGATTATAAGTGTGTGCCACCTGACTTATATTCAGTGTTTTTATTTTTTTAATTTTATTTTTTTGGCGGTACCGGGGATTGAACCCAGAGGCATTCTACCTCCGGGCTACACCTCCAGCCCTATTTTTTATTCTTTATTTTGAAACAGGGTCTCACTAAGTTGCGGAGGACCTCACTAAGTAGCTGAGGCTGGCCACGAACCCAGATCCTCTGGTCTCAGGCTCCCAAGTACTGGGATTACAAGCGTGCGCCACCATGCCTGGCTATATTCAGTGTTTTTTTATAGAGAGGTATTTGTTGTTTCCAGACATTTTGAGTTTTGATATGTTAGATTCATTTTAAGTTCTCATTTTCTTGGTTATTCTTCTAATGGAGATTTTCCCTTCTCTGTGTTTAATGTTTAATTTTATTTTTTCTTTGTGTATTATTTCTTAAAATAATTTCTGTAGTGCCAGCTTGGTAGTCATGCATTCTTTTAGTTTTTGCTTATCTTAGAAAATTCTTATTTTCCTGTCAAATTTGAAAGATAGCTTTGCTGGATATAACAGTCTGTTGGAAGTTGTTGGTGTTGTAGTTTTTTCAGGACTTGGCAAATATCCTTCCAAGCCCTCCTGGATTTTAGAATTTGAATTGAGAAATCTGGAGTAATTCATACTGATTTGCCTCTAAGCACCACCTGATCTTTAGCTCTTTCTGACTTTATGATTTTCTCATCGGCCTCAACGTGAATTATTTTAATTATAATGTGGCATTCAGAGGATCTTCTGAATGTCTCCTGTATGTGAATGTCCATCTCATTTTCCAAATTTGGGAAGTTCTCTGATAATATTTCTTTGAAGTGGTTTTTTATTCCATTGGTTTTTATCTCCGGGCCTTCCTCAATTCCAATTATTCGGATATTTTGCCTCTTTATGATATCCCGTATTTCTTGACTGTTCAGATCATGTTGTCTTTTTTCTTTTTCTATGTTATTGACTGTGTGTTCAAGTGTCTTCTTGTGTGTGTGTGTCTTCTAAAATTGAGACTGGTTTCCATATGGTCTAGTCTGTTGGTGATATTTTCTATTGGATTTTTAAATTGGTTTCTTTTTTAGGGTTTGATTTCTTTATTAACATATTCTTTAATTTCCTGTTTATTTTCTCTGAGTTCCTTTCTTATATCTTCATTTAGATCATTTATCAATCTGATAAACTTCTGACTTCTCCCTCTGGAATTTTCGGTCCCTCTACTTCTGTAGATTCCAATCTTGTGAGGTAGTAGTTTTTTTGTTTGTTTGTTTTTGTTTTTGCGGTACTGGGGATTGAACCCAGGGGCATTCTACCTTCAAGCTACATCCCAGCCCCATTTTTTATTTTTTATGTTGAAATAGGGTTTCACTGAGTTGCAGAGGGTCTCACTAAGTAGCTGAGGCTGGCCACAATCCTGTGATCCTCCTATCTCAGCATCCCAAATACTGGGATTATAAGCGTGTGCCACAACTCCTGGCTGGTTGTAGTTTTTTATTTTGGGTTTGCCGGTCTTTTTTCTCATGTTATCAGAATTCTTTGTTTTATAGCTATTTCTGTAGTATTGTTTCCCTTTTAATTCCTCAATGATGGTTAGTGTCGCAAGATGCAATATCTTTAGCTTGGTTGGGGTATAACTCAGGTATACAGATTATGCCTGTACAATTTTGTATATACAAATTTGTAGTGTCACCATGTATTCTATTATACCATGCAAATGGCGAATGTAATAGCAATAACTGTAGAAAAAAACACTATACAGCATAAAAGTATGTACCAGGTGCCTATTACGCTTTCTAGTATACTTGATTCTCCCAAAACCTGGATAATGCAGTCAGTACTTAGCAACAGTGCCACTATACATCCATGAACTTCATAAAGTGTTGTATTCTATGTGTCTTCAATCCACAGTTCTAATAATTACAACAACATGAATGGTAAGGGTAGGAACTGTATAAGCCAAATATTTTGAAAGGGTTTATATTTCAATATGGTTTGTTAGTAGAAAGGATCCTGAGGTAGAAGGAAGAGAAAGTTTAGAGTTTTTTCAAGAGGAGAAAAGAGAGAAAGCCGATAAGATGTAGTAGATGTGGGGCATAAAGAAGGGAAGAAAAGAATAAATAGGTAGACATAATAGACTACAGGGAGAGTAATAAAGTGTAATCAAGAAATTTTGGATAATAGAGGAATAAGTGAAGATAGTATGAGTAATGTGGGAGTCAGAGAAAAAGTCAAGCTACGCAACCTACAGAACCCTAACAAATCCACTAGTCATCAAATAAATCCACTAGTCATCAAAGTATCAAGCCAGATGAGAAAATAATAATAAAGAAGGAATGATTATAATGAAGAGGAACTGAAGAAACAAGTATATAGATGAATGTACAGGAGTCAGTCGGTGTGTGTAAGAGCAAACAATCAAATAAAGAGGGAGAGGAAAGGAAAAAGAGAAAAAGGGAAAAAAACTTAAAAATGACTTAACAAAGTGTGAATAGTTATCTCTACTAAAATAGGAAAGTCTAAAAGCCAAGCATGGTGAGGCATGCCTGTAATCCCAGTATTTAGGAGTCTGAGACAGGAGGATTGCAAGTTCAAGGCCAGCCTCAGCAACTCAGCAAGGCCCTCAGCAACTTAGCAAGACCCTGTTTCGAAATTTGAAAAAAAAGGGGGGGTGGGGTGGGGATATAGCTCAGAGGTAGAACACTCTTGGGTTCAATCCCCAGTACCACACATACAAAATAAATAAACAAAATAAAATGGGAAAGTCTGTGGGTCAGTGTGGCTCGTCTCATCCTGTGCCAGATTTATTTTTAGTTTCTTCTTGGATTGTGGCCTCTTTTGGTGAGTCGTAAATGGCACTCTGAGACTGAGCTTCTGTTCCCAGCCTGCTTGGATCTCGGGCTTGCCCTGAACTGTCTTAGGGGCCGGCGGGGAGAGGAGAGATTAGCAGGGCACACTCAATTTGGGAACCTGAGGGGGCTGGGCGGGGGTAGGCTGAACTTCTGGGGCTTAGACATTTCTTCAGGACTTCACCAATGATACGGGGCAACATAGCGTGCCAGGAGAAAGCCTTGCTATGGATTCCCACCCCTTCCACTGCCTGTGTAAACGGCACTCTGAAACTCTGTCCCTGAGCATAAGCTTCAGCATCCCCTCAGATCTCCCATTCTCCAGGGCGGGTCTTGGGCTCCACCTGGGAGAGATTAGCAAAGCACTCACAACCTTGTAGTGGGAGGGGGCAGGTGTCTCTGAAGCCCAGAAATCTCTTCACTGTTTCCCTCATGGTGTGCAGCAGCCAGGCTCACGATGTGTACAGTTCACTGCGGACTCCTACCCAGTCTACTGCCCGTGCAAATGTCCCTGTGAGGCTTCTTCCCTGACTCCAAGTACCCCCTCCCATTTAAATTTCCTGCCCCTCGCTTTGGCACCATCTGGTTCAAGGGGAATGAGAATGGAGCATGCGGCTGCGGTTTCCATGTTGACAGCCAGGATGCCTGCGGGTGTAGACATCTCTGTGTCACTTGCTATCTGGAGGTTGGGTCCTAGGGCACAAGGTCAGTGCTGGCCCGGGGTCTGTGGTGATCTTTCTTAAGTCTCTGTAGCTCCTGCCACTCTGGATATGGACTGAATTCTTTTGTTCAGTTTTCCTTTCCCACCTCGGGTCACAGTTTAAAATTAGATATGTCACTGTGTTCTCCTGTCAGTCCTTCTCACTGAAGTTGGTCCACTTGTGGGAGAAGTTTTCCACCATTCGAGCTTGAGGTAAGGCACAGGCGCACCGCGTAACCTTTCTCTACCCCACCATTTTCTCCACCCTGTCCCTGGTACTTTTTGAGAATGGCTAAATCGGGCACAGGTGGCACTGTGAGTTAAGCTGATGGCCTCTGACAAAGAATCCCAGATGAAGCTGGAAGTTGGACAAGCTTTCCGAGGGTCCTGCAACGGGTGAGGCTGATGCATCTCATCCAGCATGAGGCAACTTTAATGCTCACTTGGAAGTCGTGGATTTTGTTTCTGTAGTCTATTTTGCTGCCAGAAACATTATGTGGATGCAGGTATGGATATGGATATATATATATATATCCAGAATGGAATTTGTGGAACCTGGTATTTAATAGCAATTTTGAAATCCTAACTTTAGTAGTTGCAAAAAAAGAAAGGAACACTAGGGGGCACTTCTGTTACTTGACACTGAAATGCCAATATAATTTTTGGCTGTTTTTGATGACATGTATGTCGTGTTTCTTACAAGGTCAGAAAGATTTTGTTAGCGGTGTGCTTTTTGGAAGTCACTCCGGTATAAACTATACTTTTGAGTGCTTTATAAAAACATGAATTAAAAATCAATGACAATTTAACTTTGCAACAACTTGGGAAAGAGGAGAGGATGATAACAGTAAAAATGGTCTTTAATTTATGAATGGAGGAGTTATGGCTGAATAATTTAATAAAGAAAATGTCATGCTGTAGAGTACAATAAACCCTCACATTCTATGCAACAGACAGATGTTTTTTTTTTTTTTTTTTTTTTTGCTTGTATTGGAAATTTAGGCTTACTCTTCATTATGTAATCTTTGTCATCAGTTCCTCTACTAATTAGCCCTCACTATGATGTGGACAGAGTTTGTGTTTGTTTTTGTTTTGCTTGTATTAAGAATTTAGGCTGACCCTTATTTACTTTACTTTTGTCGTCAACTCCTGTACTGAAATGAACCTTGAGCTGGGTTAGTTAGGCCTCACTAGCCACAATGAAGTTTTATGACCACTTCACTGAAAAAAATGAGTTTAGCCTCAATATTTATTTACAAGAGCATGGCAAGAATCAGGTTTGATCTGACTGGCTTTTGACTTTTAATTTTTAATTGATTAACAATTAATCATTCAATATTTTGCCATTCTGGGGATAAAATATGGCCAGATGTTGGAAACACTGACTCAGTGACAACAGAAATGAAATTGAGTCATACAAGTATGAATATAGAGGCAAAACCATTACTGGGGTTACCACCTGGGAAGGGAGACACAGAAAATGTCAAGCTGGCCTGCAGGAACAACAAAAAAAGGAGCTATTTTTATTGGTTTCTTGTGAGGGTGGGATTTAGAAATATAATTATCTTTTGGTGCACTGCAGCCTGTGAAGGCACATTAACTTAAGTACCCTGACTATTGGTGCCACTGGTGCTCTTTGAGGGTGGGTAAATGGGGCACATTTGGTACTGTGAGTTAAGTTGATGGCCTTTGAAAAGGCACCCCAGATGAAGCTGGAATTCTGAAACTGTAGGGAAACATTCCCAAGGCTTGCTTTTTTGTTTTTGTTTTTGTTTATTGGCACCGGGGATTGAACCCAGGGGCATTCTACATCCAAGATACACCCTCAACCCTTTTATTTTATTGGGTTTTTTTTGTACTGGGGACTGAACCCAGGGGCATTCTACCTTTAAGCTGTACCTCCAGCCCTATTGCATTTTTTTATTTTGAAACAAGATCTCACAAAATTGCAGAGGACCTCACTAAATTGCTGAGGCTGACCACAAACCTGCTATCCTCCTGTCTCAGCCTCCCAAGTACGGGGATTATAAGCTTGTGCCACCACACTCGGCCAGCTCTTTTTATTTTGAAACAGAGTCTTGCTAAGTTGCTGAGGGTCTACTAAACTGCCAAAGCTGGCCTTAAACCTGTGATTCTCTTGTCTTAATCTCCAAGTACTGGGATTATGAGTATGTGCCACTCTGCCCAGTTTTTCCAAGTGTTTGAATTGGGTGATGCTAATACATCTCTTCCAGAATGTGATCATTTTAATACTAACTTGGATGTCAAGGACATTCCCTCTGTGATCCTCTTTTACCACAAGAAACATAGATGTAGATATGGATATATACCCAGACTAGACGTTGTAGAACCTGTGATTTGAAATGAATTTTGGAATCATCATCTTAATAGTTGCAGAAATCGAATACTTTCAGGTACCTGGTTATTTGACATTGGAAATGCTGATGTAATTTTTAGCTGTTTTGATCACATATGCATAGAATATTTTAAGAGATCAGAAAGTTTGTGTAAACAGTGTGATTTTGAGAAACCACACACATATAAAGCTATACTTTCGAGTGCTTTATCAACATAATCATCTATGACAATTTAATTTTGGAATAACATATAAAGGAGGAGGAGGTAAGTTAATGAAAAGATGGTCTCCAATTTATCTATGGGAGAGCCATGGCATACAAATATAATAAAGAAAATGCCATGCTGCAAAGTGCAATAAACCCTTAACTTTTGTTGAGAAGTCATTCTATCATTTCTTTTCTTTTTTTTTTTTTTTTTTTTTGCAGTACCGGGGATTGAACGCAGGGGCGTTCTACCTCCGCGCTACACCCCCGGCCCTATTTTTTATACTTTATTTTGAAACCGGGTCTCACGAAGTTGCGGAGGGCCTCACTAAGCAGAGGGGGTGGGGGGGAGAGAGAGAGCTGAGGCTGGCCGCGAACCCGGATCCTCCGGTCTCTGCCTCCCAAAGTACTGGGATTACAAGCGTGCGCCACCACGCCCGGCTCATTCTATCATTTCTAACATATTGGGTTTTTGCTTGCATTGGGAATGTAGGCTGACCCTCCTTACTTAATTTTTGTCATCAAGTCATCTACTAAAATTAAT
Organism: Glis glis; assembly: GCA_004027185.1. Lineage (NCBI taxonomy): Eukaryota > Metazoa > Chordata > Mammalia > Rodentia > Gliridae > Glis > Glis glis. The sequence continues at coordinate 12,161 of PVJS01014786.1, read as the reverse complement.
CTTGGTGTGGGCTAGTTATACTTCATTAGCCACATTAAAATTCCATGACCAAGCCAGGCATGGCAGCACATGTCTGTAATCCCAGTACTTGGGAGGCTGAGACAGGAGGCTTATAGGTTCAAGGCAAGCCTCAACAACTTAGGGAGGCCCTCAGCAACTTAATGAGACCCTGTTTCAAAACAAAAAATAAAATATGGCTGAGGGTGTAGCTCAGAGGTAAAGCACCCCTGGGTTCAATACCCAGTACCGCACACAAAAAAATTGCATGATCAGTTTATTAGAAGGATGAGTTTTAGTGTTGGCTGGAATAGTTATGAAAGCATGGCCAAAATCAGAATTGATTCTGTAGGAGTTTAAATTTTTTAGTTTTAGTTAATTATTTAATTAGTTAATCAATCGATTAAATGTTCTGTGGTGTTGGGGATTGAGCCTGGTGACGCCAGAAGGTGGGAATTAACAGAATTGAAATTGCTTCATACAAGTATGAATATAAAGGCAAAACCTTTACTAGGGCGTTCAGCTGGGATGGAAGACCCAGAAAGTGTCAGGCTGGCTTGCTGGAACAAAAAAAGGAGCTAGTTTTACTGGCTCCTTTTGTAGGTGGGTTTTAGGAATATTCACTGTTTTTTTTGTGTGTCTATGTGCACTTTGACCTGTGAGGACACTTTAACTTAAGCATCTTTGCTTGATGAGTTAAGTAAAAGCACCCTGATTCTGATGATGCTTTTGAGGGTAGATAAATGAAGCACATCTGGTACTATGAGTTAAGCCGTTGGCCTTTAAAAGATGTCCCACACTGTGGACACGGTGGTGCACACCTGTAATCCCAGTACTTGGAAGACTGAAGTGGGAGGAATTCAGGTTCAAGGCCAGTGCATGGCAACTTAGCAAGACCCTATTTCAAAACAAAGAATAAAAAAAAGGGCTGGGGTGCTTCTCAGTGGTAGAATGCCTCTGGATTCTATCCCCAGTAACACATACACACACACACACACACACACACACACACCCCAGATGAAGATGAGAGTTGAAGGCATAGGGTAACCTTTCCATGTGTTCTGAAAGAGGTGACTCTGATAAATATGGTCCAGTGTATGACAATTTTTATGTTAACTTGTATTCCATGGACATTACTTTTGTGGTCTTAATTTGACACCAGAAATATACAGATTTGGATATGGATATGGACAATGACATGTACTAGAGAAGGTCTTTGTGGAACTTGGGATTTAATAGTAATTTAAAATTTTTAACCTTAGTAGTTGCAGGAACTCAACACTAAGGAGCACCCAGTTACCTTGATATTGGCAATGCCAATACAATTTTTGACATGAGAAAAATTTAGTGATGCATTGTAATTGTATATATTAGTGGGATTTGTGGTGATACATTCATATATGCACATAACATTTAGTCTATTTCCTTCTCTATAGCTCTCCTTCTCCCCTCTTACCTCCCTTGTTCCCCCTGCACTGCTCTATCGGTCTTCTCACAATTTTATGTGGTCTTTTTTCTTTCCTTTTTTCTCTCTACCTTCCTATGAGAGAAAACATGTGACCTTTGATTTTCTGAGTCTGGCTGATCTTGCTTAGCATGATGTCCTCCAGTTCCATCCATTTTCCTACAAATGACCATTCGTCCGTTGACAGACACCTAGGTTGTATCCATAACTTGTCCATTGTGAATTATACTGCTATTAACATGGGGATGCGTGTTTGGATATTCAAAGAAATCCAATTCCCAATGGGCTCTCCTACAATTGAGAACAATCCATGTTTAGAAACCTTCCTATAATTTAGGTTTCTCACCTGCTGTTTCAGGTTTTCTTACAATTGCACGTATAGGGCTATATACATTACTGGGCCCCAGAAGAAAGGAAAAGAAGAATCCAATTATGATACCTCAAAAAATGCAATTACTGATGCCCTTTCACAAAACTATGTACAAATTCAAGTTAGAAAACTTCCTATATCTTAGGTTTCATAGCTGTTGTTTCAGATTTTCTTATAATAGTGCATATTCAGATATACAGCATACATGGTAATGATGAATCCAGGCTTGGTACTTCAAACAAACTCATCTCCCAATATGTATCACAGAATTAAATACAAAACTGGGTTTAAAACCTTCCTAAAATTTATGTATTATAGCTACTGTTCTATGATTTTTTTAATTGCAAACTTGGGCTATATACAATCTTTGGCCCCAGGAGCTGGAAATGAAAAATCCAAGACTGGTACATCAAAAAAATCCTATTACCCAATGGGCTTTCATAGAATTCAGAACAAGTCTGGGTTAGAAACCTTCCTAAGCCGGGTGTGGTGGCGCATGCTTGCAATCCCAGGAGGATTGGGAGGCTGAGGCTGGAGGATCACAGGTTCGTGGCCAGCTTCAGCTACTTAGTGAGACCCTCTGCAACTTAGTGAGATCTTGTTTCAAAATAAAGAATAAAATAGGGCTGGGGGTGTCACTCAGAGGTAGAATGCCCCTGGGCTCAATCCCCAGTACCATGGAAAAAAATAAAAAGAAAACTTCCTATAACTTACACCTGCTTTCTCAGGTTTTTGTACAATTGAGAATACTGGGCTATATACCTTACTGTTCCCCAGAATCAGGAATGAGGATTGCAAACATGCTACTTCCAAGAACCACAATTCCCAATGCCATTTCACAGAACTTGGTAAAATCTGGACTACAAACCTTCCTATATCTTAGGTTCCCTAGTTGTTGTTTCAGATTTTCTTACAATTGTGCACATTCAGCTATGTGAAATACATGGCATCAGAAGCTAGTAATGATGAATACAAGCCTTGTGCATAAATATATCCATTCTCAATAATAACTCACATAATTTAATACAAAGCCAGATTAGAAACCTTCCTCTAATTTACATATCATAGTTGCTGTTTTAGGAGTGGTGTGTGTGTGTGTGTGTGTGTGTGTGTGTGTGTGTGAGAGAGAGAGAGAGAGAAAGAGAGAGACACACACACACACACACACACACACACACACACACACACACTATGGATTGAACTCAGGGGCATTCTACCTCCGAGCTATACCCCCAGCCCTATTTTAATTTTTATTTTGAAATGGTCTCACTAAGTTGTGGAGGGCCTTACTAAGTTGCTGAGGCTGGCCGTGAACCTGCAATCCTCCTGTTCCAGCCTCCCAAGTACTGGGATTACAAGTGTGTACCATCATGCCCAGCTCCATATTGGGTTTTATACATTACTGGTCCCCAAGAAGAAGAATGTAAAGAATCCAATTTAGTGTTTCCAGAACAGTAAGACCAGAATTTGTATTTCTTCTATGTATACATTTCTCCTAGTATTTTATACCTAAGACAAACCATGTGGTTTGATCTCCTGGACACCTGGTTTTCTGTTCAAACAAACAAACAATAACATCATCAAAAACGAAGTCTCTGAGTTTTTCTCAGTCATTTAAAATTAGTTCATTTACTATAATCTTGATTTGGGTAGTAACATTGATTTGGTTTTGCTAAAAGAATCATGGAGCTGGGCGTGGTGGCGCACGCTTGTAATCCCAGTACTTGGGAGGTGGAGACTGGAGGATCCGGGTTTGCAGCCAGCCTCAGCTACTTAGTGAGGCCCTCCGCAACTTCGTGAGACCCGGTTTCAAAATAAAGTATAAAAAATAGGGCCGGGGGTGTAGCTCAGAGGTAAAATGACCCTGGGTTCAATCCCCGGTACTGCAAAAAAAAAAAAAAAAAGAATCATGGAGTAGAAATTTAGATCCTGAGGAGGAAAAAGAAAGGGAACATAATAGAAATCATACTTGGGCTTCCTATTCCCTTGGTCAGGACAGATATTGCTAAAGGATTACATCATTCCCTTGGTGAGTCACTTTACTCTGAGCTTCAACATAGGTATGTGTGTATCACTATAGTATTCTAACTTCAATTCCTTTGGAAAGATACAGAGGAGTGGTGTGGCCAGGTCATATGGTGGTTCCACTCCAAGTCTTTTGAGGAACCTTCATACTTCCCTACTGACCTCCAAAATGGTTGCACCGATTTACAATCCCACCAACAGTGTATAAGAGTTCCTATTTCCCATATCCTCACCAGCATTATTATTGTTTGTATTTTCTTTCTTCTTTCTCTCTTTCTTTGTTTCTTCTTTTTTCTCCTCTCTCTCTCTCTCTCTCTCTCTCTCACTCTCACTCTCTCTCTCTTCATGCTACTAGGGATTGAACCCTGGGGCATTCTACCTCTGAGCTACACCCCCAGCCCTATTTTATTTTTATTGGAAACAGGGTCTCACCAAGTTGCCAAGGGCCTCACTCCATTGCTGAGGCTGGCCCCTAACCTGCAATCCTCCTGTCTTAGCCTTCTAAGTACTGTGATTACAGGCATGTCACCACACCCAGCTATTGTTTGTATTCTTGATGATTGCCATTTTAATTGGAGTTAGATGGACTCTCAGAATAGTTTCGATTTGCATTTCCCTAATGCTTAATGATGTTGAGCATTCTTTATACATTTGCTGGCCATTTGTATGTCTTCTTCTGAGAAGTGTCTATTCATTTTAGTAGCCCATTTTTAAAATTGGGTTATTTGTTTCTTTGGTATAATTTAATACCAAAGTTATTGAGTTCTTTATATATTCTAGATATTAGTCCTCTATCAGAAGAGCAGCTGGAAAAGATTTTCTCCCAATCTATAAGCTCTCCCTTTGGACTCTTAAATGTGTCTTTTGCTGCACAGAAGCTTTTTAATTTGATGGCATCCCATTTATTGATTCTCAATTTATTTAAATTCTTAATTTGCAGCATTTGGGACTAGTGCTCAGAGTAGCCCAATAAGCCTGATTGTAAGAAAGCCTGAAACAGGAATTGTGAAACAAACCTTACAAGAATGTTCCTAAATTGAGTTAGCTTTGATTTCTCAGAAAGGTCATTGAGAATTGTACTTCTTTTAAGTAATAGACTGGGATTCCTCATTTCTCGCTTCCTGGGCCCAGTCCTCATAATAGCCCAGTATGTACAATTGTTAGAAAGACTGAAACAGCAGTTGTGAAGCCATCATTAAAGAAATTTTCCAAAGTTGAGTTATCATTGAATTGTGAGAGAGGGCATTGAGAACGGTGCTTCCTTGAAGTATAGTGCTGGGATTCTTCATTTCCAGATTTATTTATTTATTTATTTATTTATTTATTTATTTTGCAGTACTGGGGATTGAACCCAGGGGCATTCTACCTCTGGGCTACACCCCCAGCCCTATTTTTTTATTCTTTATTTGGAAACAGGATCTCACTAAGTTGTGGAGGGCCTCACTAAGTAGCTGAGGCTGGCTGCGAACCCGGATCCTCCAGTCTCAGCCTCCCAAGTACTGGGATTACAAGCGTGCGCCAACACGCCCGGCCATTTCCAGGTTTATGTACTAGGTGCACAGATTAGCCCAATATGAGTGATTGTGAAAAAGCATTAAAAGCACCTGTGAAACAAATGCTATAGGATTCATAAAATATGTTCACATTAAGTTCCAAGAGAGGGCATTGGGCATTATGCTTCTTTTAAGTACCAGGATAGAATTCTTCATTTCTATTCTAAGCTCAGTTCTCCTAATAGCCAAATATCTGTCATTTTAAGAAAACCTAAAACTACAGTTGTAAAACCAATGTAATACAAACATTTCTAAGTTGGGTTAGCATTGAATTCCCAGAAAGGACATTGGAAAATGTGTTTTTTGAAGCACCCGGGTGGGATTCTTAATTTCCTGCTCTCTAGACCCAGTGCTCAGAACAGCAGAATGTGCCTGATTTTAAGAAAGCCTTAAACCGCAGTTGTGAAACCAACTTCATGGTATGTTCCTAAGTTAGCTTAGCATTGAAATCCAGGAGAGGGCATTGGAAATTCTGCTCATTAGGGATATATGGATTGGAATCTTCATTTCCAGCTTTCTGGGACCTTTGCTAGTAATAGCCCACTATGCACAATTGTTAGGAAGCCTGAGACGGTAGTTGTGAAAAGACTGCTTTAGAAATGTTCCTAACCTGGGCTTGAACTGATTCATGTGAGATTGCTTTTGGGATTGTGGTTCTTTTAAGAACACAATGGGATTCTTCATTTCTAGGTTTCTGAACCCAGTTCTCAGACTAGCCAAATATGTGCCATTGTAAGAGATTCTAAAACAGCAGTTGCGAAACCAACGGGATAGGAATGATCTTACATTGGGTAGCCTTGAATTTGAGAGAGAGAATTGGAAATTGTGCTTCTTTAATGGGCCAGGCTGGAAGTCTTCATTTTCAGATCTCTGAGCCCGTACTCTGAATAGCCTATATGTGCAATTGTAAGAAAGCCTGAAACAGCAGTTATGAAATCAAAGTTGCAGGAAGATTCCTAAATTGACTTAGAATTAAAATCTGGAAAAATGCATTGTGAGTTATGCTTCTTTTATGTATCAAACTGGAATTCTTAATTTCCAGCTTTCCCAGCCCAGTGCTTAGAATAACCCAATATGCAGGATTATAAGTAAGCCTAACATAGCAGTTGTGAACCAAACATTATAGGAATGTTCCTGAATTGAGTTAGCATTAATTTCCGAGAGATGCCATTGGGAATTGTTCTTTTTCGTGTATCTGGCTATTATTCACCATTTTCAGCTTCTTTAGCCCATTACTCACAAGAGCCCAATATGCATGTTTGTTAGAAAGCCTGAAGCAGCAGTTGTGAATCCAACATTAAGGGAAAGTTCCTAAATTGTGATAGCATTAAATTCTGTGACAGGGCAATAGGAATTGTGCTTCTTTTAAGTATCAGGTTGGGATTTTACATTTCTAGTTTTTTGGGGGGCCCATGGTCAAAATAGGCAAATATGCATGATGGTAAGACATCCTGAAATAGCCATTGTGAAACTCAAGTTATAGGAACACTCCAAATTGGGTTAGCATTGAATTCTTAGGTAGGGTATCGGAATTCTTCTTCTTTTAAGCACCTGGCTGGGATTCTTTATTTCCAGCTTTCTGAACACAGTGCTGATAATAGCCCAATATATGGAATCGTAAGAAAGTCTGAAACATCCATTTTGAAACCAAAGCTATAGGAACATTCTTAGCCTGGTTAACGTTGAATTCCGAGGGTGGGAATTGGGAATTGTTCTTCTTGAGATTAACTGTTTGAGATTCTGGATTCTAGCTTCCTGGGACCAGTGTTCAGAATAGACCAATATATATATACCATTGGAAAAAAGTCTGAAACAAGAGTTGTGAAACCAATGTTATAGGAACGTTAAGTAGGATGGCATTGCATTCTGTGAGAACACCTAGGAAACTGAGCTTCTTTTAAGTACCTGGTTGGGATTTGTCATTTCTAGCTTCCTGGGCCCAGCGTTCAGAATATCCCAACAGGTGTGATTGTTGTAAACCCTTAAGCAGCAATTCTAAAACCAACATTATAAGGAAAAAAAATCTGAAATTGTACTATCATTGAATTCTGACAAAGCTCTTTAGGAATTGTGCTTCCTTTATGTACTGACCTGGGGTACTTGGTTTGTGGCTTTCTGGGCCCAGTGCTCAGAATAGCTTAATATGTGTTATTGTAAGAAAGCCGGAAACATCAGTTGTTTAACCAATGCTATAGGAATATTCCTCGGTTGGGTTAGCATTGAAGGAGGGCATTCACATTTGTGTTTCCTTTAAATACTCATCTGGGATTCTGCAATTCCAGCTTTCTGGGATTAGTGCTCAGAATTGCCAAATACGCTTGGTTATAAGAAATCCTAGCTGGGAACATGCCTATAATCCCAGTACTTGGGAGGCTGAGACAGGAGAATTGCAGGTTCAAGGCCAGTCTCGGCAACTTAGGAGACCTTCTTCAACTTAGGGAGACCCTGTTTCAAAAATAAAAAAAAAAATAAAAAGGACTGGGGTGTAGCATAGAGGTAGAATGCCCCTGGGTTCAATTCCCAGTATTAAAAAAAATCCTGAAATAGCATTTATGAAAGGAAAGTTATAGGAACATTCCTAAGTTGGGTTAGTATTGAATTCTTAGATAGGACGTTAGGAATTTGGCTTCTTTTAGATACTGGCTAGGATTCTTAATTTTATATTTTCTTGGCCCAATTGTAAGAAAGTATGAAGTGGCAATTGTGAAATGAAAGTTATAGGAATATTCTTAGTTGGGTTTGTATTGTATTGTATTCTATAGAGAGCACTGGAAATTGTGCTTTTTAAAAATACCAGATGATATTCTTCAGTTCCATCTTTCTGGGCCCATTGCACAGTACAGCCAATTACGTGTGATTATAAGAAATCCTGAAAGAGCAGTTGTAAAATGAACATTATAGGAGTGCTCTTTTTATTTTAATTAATTAATTAATTTATTTATTTATTTATCTATTTATTTTTGTACTGGGGATTGAACCCAGGGGCATTCTACCTCTGAGCTGTACCTTCAGCCCCCCCCTTTTTATTTTGAAATAGTGTCTCACTATGCTGAGGCTGACCTCAAACCTGCAATCCTCCTGTCTCAGCTTCTGAAGTACTGGGATTACAGGCATGTGCCACCATGCCTGTCTAGGAATGCTCTTAAATTGGGTTGGCATTGAATTCTTTTGGCATTGGGAATTGTGCTTCTTTTAAGTTTCATGCCAGAATTCTTTATTTCCAGCTTTCTGGCACAGTGCTCAGAATGGCCATTTTCTTTTCTTTTTTTTTTTTAGTACATAAGGCTGTTGGTTTAATCCCCAGTGCTAAAAAAATTGAGGTGATTTAAAGGCTATTTAATAATAATCTAAAAATGTAGCCAGGTGCAGTGGTGCATGCCTGTGATCCCACCTTCTGGGAGGCTGGGGCAGGAGGATCATAAGTTTGAGGCCAGCCTTGCCAATTTCGGGATAGCCTGTCTCATAAGTTACAAAGAGGGGTTGGGGATATAGCCCAGTGGTAGAGCACCCCGGGTTTAATCCCTAGTACCCCCCTAAAATGCTGAAACCACATTCTAGATGATACACAAAAAGTAAGGGTAATATTTATGTTTTGTGGCAGAGCTAAATGGTTAGATTAAAAAGAAAAATGTAAGCAAATGGAAGAAGAAATCCTTAACTGAAAGCTTATTTACCTTCTTTTAAGCCCCTCCCCCATGATATTTTATAGCAGGAAACTGTATAGTTATTGTTGGCTGCTCAGACCTGCTTATAGAAACCTACGAAAAACATTTGAACATGACTAGGTCGGTCTGCAATAGAAAAGGAAGAAGCAAAAGCCATGTAAGTGAGGTGGTGGTGCAAAACCCAGCCCTAACAAAGGGAAGCCAACATTCCGCTCTCCCAGAGAACCAGGGCATTTGGAGCATCTCAGACAATGGTGCCCAGCATGCCCCAATTTCTATGTGATGGCAGAATTTTTTTTTTTTTTTGCAGTACCTGGGATTGAACGCAGCGGCGTTCTACCTCCGCGCTATGCCCCCGGCCCTATTGTTTATACTTTTATTTTGAAACCGGGCCTCACGAAGTTGTGGAGGGCCTCACTAAGGAGAGAGAGAGAGAGAGAGAGAGAGAGAGAGAGAGCGAGCTGAGGCTGGCTGTGAACCCAGATCCTCCGGTCTCCGCCTCCCAAAGTACTGGGTTTACAAGCGTGCGCCACCACACCCCGCCGTGATGGCAGAATTTATAATCAACCAATAATTTCTTTTTTTGGGAAATTAGTGGCATGTAAACATTCTATGATATAGTCTTTTGGCATACAGAATTTCTGAATAATGCTTCTGTATCAACTGACTGTTTATATAATGCTAGCTCTTTCAGAATGGTAGTGAATTGGGCCCAGGTAAAGTAAGGGGTTGGACTTTATTTAAGGTCCTCATGGCTCTATGGAGCAATGTTGTGAGGCTGTAGAGTTGTGTTTTTTTTTTCCAGTTGCTGATAAACTGCCCTGCACACAGGTTAAGTGGGTCTTTAACATCATAGAATTAACATCCTACTGTTTATATCACTCTGAGGTGAAGCCTTATTAAGTCCTCAGGTTTTGAATCACTTTTAGAAGGTTCTAATGTCCTATCATATCCATTAAGAATGTCTTGGTGTGTTCTTTTCAAATTCTAGAAACAAGACACAATGCCATTATGTTGCAAAAGTCTCATTTTCTATTTTTTGAAACTATCTTTTGCTTTTTCAGAAAAGGGTGAATCCATTATGGTGGCTGACTGGGAGCTGGGTGATGGCTAGCTCTCTGCCTTCCCCTGTGGTCTGCAGAGTCTCTAAGAATGCAGCCCCCAAGTCACTCATCTGAGTCTGCAGCAGGATAGGAACACTCCTACAGGCCCGTTTTAATGAGGGCAGCAATAGTCTTACATAATAAGCAGTGAGTCTCTTCAGAATGCTCTTTACAAGTGAAGCCATCACAGGTACTCTGCTCAGTTTTGTAGTCTGTTGTTTTTATTCATATATTTCAGCTGCTTGCTCTGTCATGCCTGTTCCCATGCCAGGGAACTCTCAAAGTTCTTTTCTTCCCTGGATGTGTTAGTCACTTTTCTGTCACTATAACAAATAGCTGAGATAGTAAACTTATCAAGAGAAAAAGTTTATTTTGACTCATAATTTTGGAGGTTCCAGTCCATGATTGGTTGGTCCCATCTCTTTGGGGCCTGTCCTGTGTTGGCACATCATGACAGGGGCACATGGTGGGGCAAAACTGTTCACTTCATGGCCAGGAAGCCATGAAGAAAGAGAGAGAGAAAGAGAGAGAGAGAGAGAGAGAGAGAGAGAGAGAGAGATAGATATCTGGGTCCCATAATTCCCTTCAAAGACATGATCCAAATCACCTAAAGACCTCCCACTAGACCCCATCTCTTAAAGTTTCTACCACCTCCCAATAGCACCAAGCTGAGGACCAAGGCCTTAATACAGAGACCTTTGGGAGACATATCAGATCCAAACTATAGTGCTGGGTGGGTCTAAACCGAGTTCAGTCACCCTGGCTTCTGGAGAAATTACTTTTCCTACTGGGTCCTACCTTGACAGGGATTGTAATACACTGGTGAAAGTTCTCAGGCTCCAGAGGTAGGCTGCCTGGGTTTGAATCCCAATTATTTTAGTCAGCATTTCAGCACTATGACCCAAACACTTGACATGCACAACCTAAAGGAAGAAGGATGGTCTTTGCTCACAGTGCTGGAGATTTCAGTCCATTTCAGGCCAGGTTGCAGCTGCAGAGCTCATGGCATGGCAGAGGAGAGGCAGCCACCCTCAGCTCAAGGTAGCAGGAACCAGAGAAAGAGTGAGAGAGAGAAGCTGCAGTGGCAGACCTGAGAAAGACACTGCCAGGCCTTCAGGGGCCCATCTCCAGCCATGTCCCACCTCTCAACATGGCTGTAGAGCTAAACACATGAGCTTTGGGGAACAATTTAAATCCAAACTGTAACACCAATCCTACCGCTTTCTAGCTCTATGACCTTGGAAATTCCCATAATTCCTCTGGACCTCTCATTTCCCTTATCTGCAAAATGGAGATAACAATATAATACATCTCATAGGGTTGTTGTGAGGCTGAAATGAGTTCACATATGTAAACTGTTTAGCATTAGTGCCTGGAAAAATTTTTAAATTATTATTTTGTGGTGTAGGGGAATAAACCCAGGGGTTCAAGCATGGTAAGCATATGCTCTTCCACAGCTACAGTCCCACCCTCCAGATTGTTATTATTGACTATGAGTTCCTCCCCAAATCTAACTCACTTTGATACTCAATACATTCTTAGTAAATGTATACATTTAATCTATTTTCCCTTTTCCCTAATGATTTCCTTTGATTAATCCCCTCTCCAATTTTCTATATTCTCTTCAAAAAGTACTCTTCAGAGATCTCCAGCAGGTCTTTATCCAAGTCTCAATTGGACATACAACCTACTACCGGCCAAGAGCATACATGACATAACACAGCATACAAGTACATTCTGGTCATTATTAAGGAACAAGGGTGTCTGCCTCTTCTCTGGAAATTAGATCAATGGTCAATTTTCTAGGTCCTTTCTAGAGTTGTCTTTGATACCCTTGAGAGAGTGTTGTTGTATGCGGGTTTTTTGGGGGGGGTTGGTGCTCAGGCCCCCAGGCTCAACCCCTAGTAGCATGTGCTCTCTCTCTCTCTCTCTCTCTCTCTCTCTCACACACACACACACACACACACACACACACACACACAC